>LBNU01011018.1:368866-411980 GCA_014162995.1 Artemisia annua
ACTATACAAGTAGAAGATAAATACAAAAAATATAGATAAGATTTAAATGATTATCTTTAATCATAAAAAACTACAATTAAAAATCATAAATCAAACAAAATAAAAATTAAATTATTTGTTTTTTAATAAATAAAAATATATCATTCAAAATTTTTTTTAAAAAACCCGCGCGTGCGCGGGTATTATAACTAGTATTATATATAAGATATCCCAAAAACTACTCTTATTAGTAACACCTACCTAATTTCCTATAGTCGCTACAATAGCAAAATGGGGATAGAGAAATACGTGATTGAACAAAGCTTAAATATAAAACCTGTATCCAAATTATATTTTCTTTCATAATACAAAAATTACATTATTTCAGAACGATTTTGTCAAAAAAATCTTACATACGTGCATAATATTTAAATTAAATAAAATTTAAATTTAAATCGCGTGCATGCACATGACTTATATCCATAAAGTCAATTTCTTATTCTCTTTTTTTATTAATTATCAAGTTAAACTCTATTATTCCTTCGCCTTTCTGTCCATAACTAAGTTTATCTCTTAATTCTTAGATTTACATAAACGACATGTTTGTCAATAATAATAATTTTTCCCATCAGGATCCGCAAATAAATAAGACTTTCTTTTCTTTTTTTTTTGGTTGAGAATCTAAATTGAATTATCTTTTTATAACTCATGAAACGATGGATTCATTTTTAGAAAGAACCGGTCAGATTTTGTGTCATGATGAACTCGTCGCTGCTCATGTACAAGTTTCTACAAACAATCTAGTGTGTTGCATCACGTTTTCTATCCAAAACTATACCTGTTATACCATCTGAAAACATAATAAATAAATAAATAAAAGTTAAAAATCAAACTTTCAGTTCATGAGATCTATTACGATTATCAGGAACCATAAAACTATCATCAAATGATTTAGAGGTAAGTCACTTTAACTCTTTCCAAAAGATTTAAAGACTCATACTCACTAGACACATTTAGAGGTTTGGAATTGACCAATGAAAAGGTCACAAACAGTTACGAGATATCTCAGTTATACGATGTACATTTAAATCAAAGACACATTCTCCCGAGATCATAACAGGAAAAAACCTTGTCCATTTACTCATGTTATCAGTAACAATAAGTAGCGAACTAGCACCATATATAGCTATGTTACGATTTGGTGCACCAGTAAAACTTATCTATACTATTCGTGTAAAGAGATACATTGAGATACATTGAGAAAGAGAAATTGAAATGAGAAGAATGTAAAGAAATTTTAGCCACACATTTCAAATAAGGAATGAGGAATTTAAGAAGAGATACATCTACTTTTTTAGGTGCATCTAAAATATGCGGTAGGCACCATTCACATTTTAATTTTATTTCTCATTTGATCCTAACTCTATTATCCGTGATCGTATTTGTGACTTTATCATCCATCACATATTCACATTAGCGTGCAATATTATGCAGTATGGTAGTTCAGTTTATAAGTTGATCCTGTCTATACACATGGTCGCACGATAATGTGTATGTGCGGATCTGATAATACCATACCATAATCAAAAGGTACAACCGCTCGGTCGACCAGACTTAACACATAAATGTAGCCACTAGAGCCATTTTAGAAAGGGAGAAATTTGCACTACCGGTGAAATAGGTTCTTTTATAATCAATTTAAAACCATCTCCTAGAAGTTGTAACCAGGGTCGTCTCGTGATTTTTGGTGACCCTATACAATAACAATAATGAGACCTTACTACACTTGTAAACTAAAGAGAAGTTGCATATAAATTTGAATTATATGATTCGTATATGTTTAATATTATACGTATTTACATACAAAACTAATAAAAATGTGGCCTAACCCCTTGTAAATGGAAGCCATATGCGACGGCACCTATCACACCCCCCTCAGGCAGTTTGGTTGTAACAATCCAAACGAGAAACTTTCTTGTTCAAATCGACAACGATAAGTGTATTCAAAATTTAGTAGTTTCAGCTACAAACCCACTCCACAAAAATCATGATCGACTCCGCCATGGTTTAGTTAAAAGTCATTTATAGCCAATCGGGCGTTAGCTATCCACGCATACTGAAGACGGACTCATTTGTGATTTAGCAGGTACTTCGGTTTTTGCGTATATTCATGTTAATTCATCCAAGCTTGTATGATCTAATTAAAAGAAAAGTCATCTAATTTACAAGTACAGTTTACGTTGAATCTTCCCTCATCCTTGAACTGGTTGTCGTAGTAGAAAGTTTAGTCGTTAATCTAAATATACGACACAGTTGCTTAATCATTATGTTAACGTTGTCAAACCATCGCTGTAGTGAACCGTAGTAGTAGGAACCATCTTCTCATTACCATCATCCCCGACCAAATGTAGGATAGAACAACGCAGACATACCGTTTGGTTAAGTGGCCTATGAATTCATCATATACAATTATGCATGTAGTAAGTCGATCTTGATGGTTAGGTTCAATAACAAGGAATACTCGAACCAAATATATCTACAAAACTTTTATTCCAATAAATTTTCCTGTGTGTGCCCGTGATTAACATCTACCATGCAGATTCAAAACAATGAAAACAACGAGGGAAAATAAAACTCGAATCCTTTAATCACTAATTATCATCATATTCAAACCACAAAAGTAAAAGAACAACTAAGTTCGTATTTTCTACACAACCAAAACGTAAATAGCGTAAATGATCCCCGGAAGATAGCCCAATATCGTCAGCAACAAGCAAATCCAAAACTCTATCTGCATACGTTCAAATGGTATATATCAATCACTCAATTTTCATTCCATATTTTTCAACAAAAATCACACGAGAAATAATTGAGGAACGTAAAGAAAAACAAATTAAAAGAATATATGCATGCACACTTTTGAGATAATATGTTCAAATCATATTATAGCTAGATCTCCATAAAGATAATCCTTAACACCATCTTAATTATATAATCGTTTCAACATATATAAAAACATTGGAGATTAGACGATAAAAATGAAAAGAAGACTTACACCACAACCATATCGGAGAAAAACACCGACAGGAGGCAAGATGATCGCAAGCACTATCTCCACAAATGTTTCTGCACCCATTTTTGTTTTCGATACTTTTTCTAATTATGCACGTACGTGAAGAAAGAAATAAGAAAATGTTGGTTTTGAGTTTTAGATGTTACAACGTTTTTCAACCATCAAACAAGAGGTGGTTACAAACGAAAATGATGCTGTGAATACGTGTCTTGTGGAGATGTTATTATGTTGCCACGTGGATTTTGCTTGCTTTACACGTGGAATATCCCCGGAACAGGTGGTCGTTTTCCTTTTGACCCGGTTGAATATGGACATCCTTGTTTTTCTCGTATGTGTATTTATAGAAAAGTTGGAAGTATACAATTTTGTATTCATTTTTTAAAAATTGTGTGAGAGATGCATATAATTAGTTTGAAATTCTATAGAAAAACACAACTTAAGGTAACCATTTTCGTTACACCGTATACATTTACGAAAATTTGAGATTTTTTATGAATATTAATACTACAAATCAAAATTTCATTAGTGTGTAACGCTGCATGACCCCTGGTTCGTCTCGGGCCTTGATGAAATCCTTGTTGAAGTCCATGCCCACTAATCCGCTATTTGCATTTTTAGAGTTCGTTCCCGCTCATTGCAATTTAAAGCTTAATATGTTTGATTCAAATTTTACATATTCTTGTTGATCACATAAAAATATAATATGATTCTTTTATATTGGGATGTGGATTAAGTGTTTTGATATTGCATATACAAAAGGGATGGTTTGTATATGTGCATAACAGAATGGTTCAATCAGCCTAGCCACCCCATGCATATCTTCAAGCCAACTAATTCATCGCAATGTGGAAATGGTTGTTCATGTTTGTTGTTCACCTCTTTCAAGCCCTATGGTCGGCATTATAACGATTCTTTTTGGCATTCTTCTCCTATATGTTTTATCCAAAGGTCTCATCGTGGTTAGAAATTCGAAACCCGTGTATATAACAATGTTATACGTACAAATCATGATCATACATTCTTCTTTTCATACCGTTTCTTCCTCAACATAAGATGGTTTAGAAACTGCATTTTTCTTTTGTACTAGTATTGTAAGAAATAATAAGACGTGCCCAAATGCTCATAGAAATTAGACTTTAGTATATGAATAAACAAGATTAAACTTTTAATGGTTTTTCATTACAATAAATTCCTATTGAATATGGTTTTGCATCTCAAGTTGAGAAACAAGTTAATAGATATTGAGATTGATGAAGAACGAATGAATCTAATTAAATATGCCTAAAGGATGAGAATAAAACTAATAATAATAAGTTAAAAATTTAATAGAAAAAATCATGTAAATTAGAGTGAATAAAAAAAGGAAAGAAAGCAGAGGCAGTCATTTGCAGTCAAATAAAATAATGTTGTTCTGAAATGCCACTCTACACCCCTCCTCTTTTGTTATTTGCCACTTTTAGCCACCTTTGTTAAAGCTTCTTTCTCTTCCCCCAAATGTACCTATTCAACAGCCAAACAAACTGTTCTTGCATCATTAGTACCCAATTGCAAAAACAACTAAAAGCACTCATATACTTTGGTGCATTTGATAAATGGTTAAACAAATGTAGATTTCTTTGTTCAGGTTACTCAGGTAATACGAGTCTTTGACTCAGATGTATGTGCCTAGCGACTATTTTAACTTTTCTCTGGTCACCCTCAGATATGTGCCTAGTGAGATTTGAATTCTAGACCTCTGTCTCAGCACTAGGTTATTTTGGTGCATTTAACTTATGTGTAAAAATAAAGGGACTAAGATTTACCAAATGGCATACTTTAGGGGCCACATGCAAATTATGAAAGATACTAATATAAAACTTTAGAAACCCATGTGAATGCAAGTCATGCGTAAAAAAGATGATCATGGATCAACTTGTTTTATGTTTGACAGGTTGGATCAAATAAGTATTATCGTCTTTGGAACCATGTGATTCTGCCACAGCCTCACTGGCAAAATGGTCAAAAACATTATGTCCCAAAAGGAGCATATGTACATGTGACATTAGTTTAGTACATTTTTCACTAAATAAAACTTTTTTTTTTTCCTCAAAATCCTAAACTTTTAATTACATGTAGCTCAAAATTTATGTTTTATTGGTTTAGTTACCATCTGAATGCATCTTTATATATCATAGTTGGTAAATATGAGATAAAAATTTTTTGTTAAAATTTGGATATCGCATTTGCTCGCAAGACATTAAATATTCTATATTTTTCAAGTTGTTGTAAATCAAAACTACTGATATGGAATCTTGAATCAAATATAGCAAGATCAAGATCTGAAATATAATACAAAAACTCAAGTGGTATGACTGGTATCTAGAGAAAGATATTGAGCCATACCTTGACTTGGAGCAATTTGTGTGGGCTTTGAGAGAATAGCAGGAACAGCAGTCATTGGGCCAGCAGATGTTGGAGCACAGAAATATTGGGCTGGTAGGCCCATTGCTTGAGATTGATGATGGTATTGATACATGGGATACATAGGCATCAATGTATGCGCAGCTTGACTAGGATACACATGCGAGTAGTGCCCTCCACTCATGTAGGCCCCACCAGTATATCCTAATTTCTGTACAGATAAATATATTCCAATTTTAGAATTATTTCAAAAATACTACAGTATGATATCTAGTTATTAAATGGCAAATACCAGTAATCCATATTTTACAATAATTTATAAAAATAAAAAATCTTGTTTTGGTTATATGTTTATACATTTCCACATCCATATTAATATCACATCAAAAACATGCAACAACCAAATTAGTTGTTATGATAAGCATTAATTACATCAAAAATCTAAAGATATTTTGTCACTATATAATATTTTTCAACTTGTAAACTTTTTAAAGTTTTTATACAATTGTACTTATAAAACTTGCATAGAAACACATATTTTGTTACAAACTAATATGAGAAATGTTATCACTCACAAAATTCATACAAAGAATTCACTCGTATCAGCGGGTAGAGAGAAACTGCCAGAAAATTCACTAATCACCCGGTGACATGTCACCAAGTGAATTTTTGTGTGGATTTTGTGAGTGGGTGTACCACAAGTTTTTCAAGTAACCTTTAAGTTATTAGTATTTAAAATTTGCCACAAACACATTAAAATGTCTCATTGTCTTCTGAATAGACCACAATTGAAAAGATCAAGAAGATTAAACTACCATTTAATGAAATTCGTTTAAAATAAGTTAGATTCCATTTTAGCAAAAAATAAGTTATATGATATCATGGGAATAAATGCAGGTGAGTTACAGCTATACATGATATGGATACACTTACATGATTGTAACTGACATCAGTTGTTGCCACGTAAGTTGCTGGAGCATAGCCGTAGTAAGGCACGGCAGCCTGGTGATGATGGTGGTGGTGGTATGGTGATGCTGGTGTAGGAGTTGGCGGGTAGTACCACTGCACGTGACCTTGAGGTTGTGGTGTCATTGCCCCAGCAGATCTTGGTCCCACTATCACGTTAGGTCCTACATACAATGATATCAAATCCAAAACAAAAAATCAGACCTAAAAACAAAACACACACGACATAGTCGAGACAAAAATTATCACATGAACCCTTTCTAAAATTTTGAAGTTATAAACATAGTTTATCTATATTGAACAAACCATATAAACGGTTATATAAAAAGAAGAATGTGTATTTAATTTATGCAATCCTATAATTGCACTAGTAAGCAGGTTGAATAATCATAGTTGTCTAACGATTTACACAAACTAATAATCTATGTTTTGATAACGCAATAATCAGATAATAAGTTTAATCCGAAATTTCAGTAGAAAACATTTATCTTCAAACATTAAATTTAGAATAAACAAACATACACAAGCAACAAACGTACATAACGTGAAATCTACTTAATTTTTATTGTACTAGCTAGAAATTGTCTTTACTTTGTTGCATTTAGTTTTTGGCATCATAGAAGAAAAAAAAATAAAATAAAAAATAAAAATAAATAAACATACCGGCTTGGTGGTGTGGCGGCGGAGGTGGTGACGGCGGCACAACGGTTAACGATCTCTGACGGCGTGCACCGAGTGAAGCAAGGTTACAGTTAGCACGTCGGCCATTAATAACCGGTGTTGGATCCTCACAAGCTTTCTTAGCAGATTCTGGTTCCTTAAACGTCACCTAATATACAAAACAAAACAAAACAAAACCCTTGCTTATAAGTTACAACAACAATAAAAATAGTTGTATGTAGACAGTCACACCTCTATCCGAAGACAGACAGATATAATGTGACAAGGTGCATGATAATAAAGAGAGAAAAACATACAAATCCATAGCCTTTGGAACGACCAGTAGTTTTGTCTGAGATAATGACAGCTTCGAGAATATCGCCATATTTTTCAAAGTGATCTCTCATGGCATCTTTCGGAGTCTCCCATGCTAAACCTCCGACAAACACTTTGGTTAATGTCGTATCACCAAAGGGTCCTACAACTACTCCACCACCATTGTTGTTAACGTTGCTCATCATTGTCATTGGTGTGTTATGTTTTTTTAGGTCGGTACGAGGATAATAAGTACCGAAAAGATATATTGATCGGAATATGGAAAGGAAGAGAGAATTAAGGGAAAGAATCAGAGGAGTGAATTGAAAGTTAATAAATATATAAAGGGAGAGAATTCAAAGACAGCTAGACGAATATGTCGTTAACGATTTTAGAGAGAATATAAAGTCTCAAGATTGCTAAAAAAGATTTTGATCTTTTTCAATAAAAAAAATATGGGTAGTTATTTTCGATAAAAAAATAAATAATATAACCAAAAAATGTTTTTGTTATAGAAATTGTAAACGATCGGAATGGAATTAGATGTGACAAATGTTAGAAGTTGAGTATGTGAGTGGTAATAATCCTGATATGTTATTTAAATCGTGTAGTTATTATGTTCAGATTGAAGTATTTTCGGCTCTATATGTCTTGGGTATCATGAAATCCTCAATTTGATAATTCAGATAATCACCCTTTGTTTCCAAGAACGAGAGAACAAAGCAATACACAGACAGTTGTTATGTGTGTTTTGTTTAGGAAGAGATCAATTATATCATACAAAAACTAACCGAAAGTTCGTTAAATTCGGTTAAAAAATGATTGGTGGGAAGAATCACACCTGTTGAGGACATGTGTGTCTTTCGTGAGAAAACCATATTGGAGGAAAAACGAGTAATACCCGAACAAGAGGCTCTGCCCCTTGACCTTGAAAAGAGGCGCGACCCTTTGACCCCCCGCACTTAGTTCTGGTGGCATTAAGCTAATTAGAACGATTGTGCACTCCCAACCTCCTGACTCGACTATAAACTAAACCTGACTAAGCCCTTGATCCCCGCACTTAGTTGTGGTGACATTAAGCTAGTAAGTCACAATTAAACAAAATATAAGTGATGACACTAAAATCACTAATAGCTAAGTAACTATAGTTGCTTATCATCACCGACAAAAAAATTGCGCTTAAAAATCCTGCTAATGTGTAATAAGATGATTGAAAAATGATAAATTGGGCTAACTTTTTACCATATGCATTTGAAAGATAAAGATCATGCATGCGGAGACGAGCAACTATTTAGTTTTTTTAGGTCATCAACTTATCAAAACTAGCTTATAGGTCACTTAATTAATTATGTGTTTGCTTTTTTATTCGAATTTCGGCCAATATTTTCAAGAAATCTTTGAAAGAACGAGAATAAAGCTAAATTTAATATATTAATACAACATCAATAAGTGTTGAAATGTAAAATATAAGTTTTAGCAAAACTTTAAGTGCACCTTTATTTAGTCGAAAACAATTTATGTTATGGAAAAGTATTTAGTGCACTAAAGTAGTAATGTTCTTTAGCATTAAAATTACATAGTAGACACTTGTCGCATTATGTTTATGTAAAAGATACATTTGGTTCCAAACTCGAACGATGCTCTTAAGACCAGGTGTAATGAAACATTGCTTCACCCGTGGTCGAGCCTTTCACGTGTTATCCCGGCCATTACAGCCTCTCGCCTTCACACGTAGTTGAACAAGTTTTGGCACCTTTTTTGGCACCCGTTTGGTGGTGCAGCCCCACCAAACCAAATTATCTGTTTTTATGTGTGTGTTTGAGTCTATTGTTGGGTATGTACGTTTGTGTTGTTGGGTTGGTGGTTCGGTTTGATGATGTGCTGAATTATGATGTGACGCTCAGTTTGATGACCATTACACACGGCCTAAATTTTATTTGGTAGCCAATTTTGTTTTTGATTCTTTGGATAATAAATGATATAATTGCATTAAAAAGGTACAAGCAAATAAAAACTTGATGTTTATGTTTAGTATAATGATAAGTGTTGAGTAATTATAATTAGTAAGGAAAGCATAGATTTGTTTAAATCCCATCCAAATATGCGATCAGATCGAAACTGGTCAAAAGGTAATCAGCAATTCCATCTCATCCTAGTATCCAGTTGTGTCACGTTCGAATGAACCAAAAGTCTCCATATGTAGTTATGACAATACTGGTTATGATGTTATGATATGTGTTAGCTGTCATCTAGTATCATAGTTGTTGCATTAAAGGTAAATGAGTTGTGATTTTATCTACTGTAACGATGACATACGGTCAAAATATTATGTTGTTACACGCTCTTACCTTATATATGTGTAAACTTACCCATACCACAATGGGTTGTAGGCTTGTAGCATATAGTTGTGTCTCTATATATACACATTGCAATCCTTGTAGAGACTAATAATGATCAGAGCAAAGAAGCAAAACATGGAAGCAATTCGACATATATGCCTAGAAAATGAAAGTGACGTGATCAAAGTACATAGTGGGCCAATCAAATGAATGAATGAAAGTGTGTTGGAGGAAACACAAGGATTAAAAAGCCACGTGAGGATCACAAGACAATGCTGTGGTACCCAAACACGTACAGACGTGGCCAGCTGTATAAGTTAACGGAAACAGGGGTACTTTTGGTAAACAACAAAATTAAAAGATGGGATGAATCAGTTTGACTTTGACTATGACCAAACCAAGACCATGCATTACCAGTTAGTTATTTAACAACCAAACCCTCGTTTCTTATCCTTTTGGAAATCGCATTTCATCTCTCACTTTTTCATCCTTTTAATATTACATAAGAATACTAGCTGTGTAACCCGGCTAATGAACGGGCTACTTTCATTATATTTCTTGTTGATTGTGTTTATGTACAAAGTTAACTGTTTTAGTAGTATACTAAAAAAGAACTCAAAAAGATGTTTTTTTTTTTTAATGTTTTACGTAATATCGCATTTCAAAAGCGATATAGACAACAAAAAACAATAACAACTCGTAAAACCAAATGTTTCTAAGTTTTCTACGTGTCAGTAAAACAATAATAAAACTGTGTGTTAAAAAAAAATGAGTATGAGTTTCTTGAAATAGATAACCCACAACTTGTGAAATATAATGAATCTTTCAAATCTTACGAAAAACTTTTTTATAAACAACGTTTGTTGTGCAATTAGTGTAGATACCGTCTTGGTCGCAACAATGCCCCTTCAACCCTTTCCTGCTTTTCACTCTTGATACCGCCACATATAGTTGTCCGTGGGAAAAGATTGGACGTTGTAGAAATATACCAACCTTGGAGAGCGTTTGTCCTTGACTTTTGTTGATTGTCATTGCAAAATAGACGTAAAAAAGAAACTGTCGTGTGTTAATCTTAAACGGCATCTTGTTGTCGGACGGATTAATTTGCATTTTCGGTATTGCACATATGTTACCAATTTTGCTGCCTGAAATTATTTTTGCTTCAATTATTCTATTGCACAAACCAGCTTTCTGATCAATATACCTCATGCACATTATAGGGTGCAACAATCTTTAAAGATAACTCGTGATGAGGTAATCCGGACATTTTTATGGTATTCATAAAGTCAATGGTGTAAACAGACTCATCAAAACTTGTAACTGTGTTCGATGTGGATACCGTGTCAGAACTATAGTAAGTCTTTGCCTCTCCTGGTATCATAGTTACCATGTGTTTGTTCACTACATCAACCAAGTCATGGGTGGGTGTAAGGATAGCTGTTTACTAAAAAGAATGCTGGATTCCTAAGGTTTTGTAAGAGGTTCTGGTATGTTTCTTCAATAATTGATGAGACATGATCATCATAATCTGGTATAAGCATGTCATCCATGAATTCACACCTAAAACAAGGCTCATGTTTACTGTTAAATGCAAAAGAGTACAATGCTTCCATAGATGTGATGATTTAATTGAAGCATGAACAATGTCCTATCATGAACCACATGGGATTCTCTTCCGAACAGAATAATTTTTCCACCAAAATGTTACCTGAATGTGTCCCATCAACTCTTCTACATATAGCAGTCATGATCCTCTCAAGTGCTTCGAAACAATGTTTATTCAAACACCTAGTTCACCTATTGTAAAAAAAAAACCCAAAGTCGATCTCTCTGGCGAAAAAAAAAGCGAATCGCTAACATTCGTAAACACTAACTTAAGTTTCACTTCAAACCTTTAATTGTCAATTCTCCATTCACGTGGTTAGGTTGATTATCATTGGTTTGTTGATAACGTGGGTCAGTGTGCTATATATATTTCGTTTTTTTTGTTCTTTGCAATCTGGTGGCTATTTACATGCATGTTTATTATTATATATTTTCGATCACTTTGCAATGCTTAACTGACGTGCTACTCCATAAATCCAAATTTGAACGTTTATCTTTCCATTGCTACGATGCATAACAATCATTGATCGATCAGTGGTGGGGTTAGGTTCTTATTGGTGCTTCGTGTAAAACCCTAACTTTGGTAGTTTAGGGTTTTTATCTTTGGTTAGTGGCTGATTTTCTGGTTTGGTTGTAAGTGGTTGGGGAGATGATAACAAGGGGTCTTGAACCCTAAGGGTGTTACTGATGGTCTACGCTACTGGGAAGGTTTAGTGGTAAGCGGTAATTCTGATATGTGAATGTGGGTACAGTGGCTAGTAGGATATCATGTTCCTGATTCGTATTGTACGATGTTGAGTGTTCTACTCCAATGCAGAGAAACCAGATTTCTCTTGGATACAGATGGAGGTGGGTAAGGTGGAGTTTCAAGGCTGCTTGGTCATTAGACCTAATGGCAATTCACCAGCCTAATTGTGGACAATTGCTTAGCTAATGCGCATAGGAATTTTGATGAGGCCATCAAAAAATTCAATGTGAGCATTGTTGCTAATACATCTTCTTCGAAGTTTGTAGAGGGGGGGGGGGGGGGGGTACTCAAGTGGATATGAATAAGAGTGCAACTTCTGGTTCTAATTGCTCCAAGGTTGATAATGCTAGTTATGGAGTGAAGGTCGGTTACTTACGCAGCAGGTGTAACTCTATTGATCCTCATCACAGAAAAATGCGTCTAATGTCGAGGTTGGAATGTAGCAAAAAGAGTGATGTTGGACCTTTCAGTTCCAAGGAAAGTAGTGGAAGAGGTGAAACGAGGTTTGAGAACACTCTCTACGGTTACGTTCCTTGGTCAACAGCCTTCGCGTTTCTGTTGTTGATATATGTACGCAAGGCCATGGGCAAAGTTTGGTGGCAAAAGTATGATGATCGAAGGGGTTCTTCTTCTTAAGTTCCATCGAAGAAGGTGTTGATGATGTGTTAAACGGTCCTTGGTTGTTCGAAGTGTTCCTATTGATTCTTAAACCATGGACGTTGAACACAATCTACTAAAAGAGGAATTTGACTAAATCCGGTGTGGGTCAGCATTCCATGATGTCCTTGCGTATGGTTTTCTGATGATGGCTCAGTCTTCTAGCCACACTGATTGGCCGCCAAAAGGTAGATGCTCTTTTACGCAAATGTGCCAAGGAATCGTTGGGGGCGTGAGTAGTTTTGCAGAATTGATTGAGTGAAGTCGGATGAGGTGCTTCGGTAGCCACTGTGGAGTACATGTATGATGGTTCGGGTTCGATATTGAGAAGATTCGGTTGAGTACGATGGAACCATCCGGGTGTAACTGTAAGATCGTTGGTCATACTCTGAGTGATTGTCTCTAAGTCGTTACACCTCCAGTTCAATCTACTAAGTTTATTAACTGATTGTTTCATGATGTCAATATAGTAAAGAAAGGTAAGCAGGTGGTTCTACACTCAGGGGTAATAAGGTTTACTAAACATTGTGGGTATGCAGTTTCAGATTAACCCAGAAATCCAACTGACAAGAAGGTGGTGGCACTAAGAGAGGATCTTCTGATGTGCCTAGTAGAGTGGAAGAAGATTTTCTACATCAATCAGTTTGCTGCCCTTATAATTGGATGATGCGGAGCTTTTGGTCCGTCTAATGAAAACAACAAGGTGCTGGACTGCCTGGCTAAGTCTCAACTCGGATAGCTTCAAGTGCGGATACCGTCTAGTAACTACGGACCAGCCTCAGACAACTGAAGTTCTAATAAGGGATGAGTCTAATAAAACAGGTAATATCTATGGAAGTTAATGAGATGATTTGAGTAAGGGTTTACTGCCTATTGTTGAAAAAATTGGAAGCTGAAAAGTTATCTTATTGATTGGTAAGAGCAACTCTTGTGGATGATAATGGTGTCCATCCATCCGTTAGACCTCATGCCATTAAGAGGGGAACCTTTTTCAAAGGTGGAAAAAATTGTGGTGTCCGGATTCTAGACGAGGTTGCAACCCATTTGATGAGCTGCTCAATCTTTTTGGTGGGGGGCAAGAGTTTGACAAGAGTATGAATGCTATGATGATTATGCAACCAGGTGTATGCATCTTGCTCCGTATTTGGATGCTTTTAATGCCATGTATGGTACCAAGCTTCAAGGCCCTAGGAAGTAATTCATTTCGTTGTTCTTGTTATCATTGAGTTGTGGTTTGATTTCTAGTTTTTAGAAATTAGGAAGTATCTTGTTATGTAAGCTTTTAGCCTATGTAACGGGCTGAGATGTGGGACTTCACCCATATCCATTGTACTTAAAAGTTTTTTGGTTAATATATTTACCAGGGTGCAGGACTATTCCCCTTTACCCAAAAAAACAATGTTTATTCACCATCGGAGTCTCGTCCCATATAATGAGCTTTGGTTTTTCTAATCAAGCCTGCCAAATCACTGTCGTAGCTAATTGATAACATCAAATAGTCATGATATTTTAAGTGTCAATTTCCCCTATTATGATGATTAATTATGCATTATTACATTGGATCATAGTATTTCATTTCAGGATAAAGAAGAGCATTTGAACGGATTACATACAAACATTAGCATAAAAAGGATTAAGTTAAGAACAAAGACAAAATCTACAAGACTTAAGGTTACGGCGTAACAGATCATTGAGGTTACGCCGTATATATTTGAAGACTTAGCCAATTTCGTGCATCTTGAAGATTACTCCGTAACTGGTTGATAGGGTTACGGCGTAAAAGCAGAGAATAATTTACCGAGAGTTTTATGGACGTAACCTACTCTTGAAGTTAAGCCGTAAGTTGACTAACGTGTTGACCAAGTAAGGAGGTTACAGCATAACTTAGATGATACTGTTACGCCGTAAATGTGGATTGGATCAAGTTGAAGTTCAGTTTAAAGGAGGGTTATGGCGTAACCAGTCACTTAAGGTTACGCCGAAACAAAAGCGTGCACTTGGTGCCTATAAATACTCAAGATATTTTGCAGCTAAAATTATCTCCCCTTTCCCAAACCTCAACTAGGGTTTGGGGAGAGCAACCCTAGAAGATAAATGGAGGATTAGAAGGTCGGAAGAATGGAGTTTCGTGTAGAGATCTACTATCTACTATCATTCTTGTGTATTTCCAGTTTGGATTCTATTACCCTGTATGTTTAATAATTCGTTGAATTCATTCTGTTAATTTAAGCTTTGGTTTCGTACTTTATCTTTGTTTTTCTATATAGACATCTTCTTTGCCTATTCGTGGACACCCTTGTTTCGATAGTATCATCTTCTTTACCATTCCTCGCAATCTACTCGGCTAGGGTCCTATGGTCAATTCTCCTAGCCGAGTAGATTGCGAGGAATGGTAAGAATTGACCATAGGACTATCATCTCCTTGTGTGCGAATTGACCATAGGATCACCTACCAAATTGAGACACTTAAGAAGTTAGGGGAAACCTAAGTTCAGAGATGCCGGGTTTCATTAGAATAGGTCTATTAGATATGATGCTTAATAACTTAGCATAGGTTACCCACGACCTCTGTCGATCAAAAGATGGAATAGGAATCTATGTAACATAGGCTAGACAAATTGAAAATAGGAGTTTAGTGATATTTAACCACTATTTGGAACAAAAGGAACAAGATTTACTTGCACCTAAAGTCTTGATTAGTCCCTTCCATCCTTACATTTTAATTCTGTTAGTTTAGAGTTTTATTATTTATCAACCAACTTTCACTTTATCAATTCTATTTGAATTTAATATCTTATTTCACCAGACCAACAGCTCTTGGGACGACACTCGGATTTACATAGGCTATACTTCACATGACCTGGTACACTGCCCGTTAGTATGTGTTAGTTCTAGTATATCTTAGTTTATAAATGTAAAACAGGATGAAGAAATGCACATCACTAATTAAACACATATAATCCTCAAAAACATTTATGGGGAGTGCAAATCAAGACCGAGGCAATCCTACACCCGTCTAACAAAAGTGCATCAATGCCACTGGATGCAAAGTTCAATAGAACACCACGTTATGATCTTATTGCAAAAGTCATAGTTTTATACAAATATGCCTTGCCCCACCATATCCATAGACAAAAAACATACCTCCTTTGTTGTTGTCGACAACGTCCATAACTGTGGCAAATATACATTTTTGCTCGTCTGTTAGCGTAGGGTAAGTTGTATTAAACTGCTCTCTATGTTCTTCATTGTTATATGCCAACTCGTCATACACCAACCTGTTATAATCATCCATAGTCTGCTCTGCATCAGGATACAACATGTTCTCAATATTCTTTAAAGTCCTATTGTTAGAAAGAAACATGTCCTCTATATATGAGACATGTGTTTTTTCCATTGTATGTCGATTGCTCGAGGCCTGTGACATTTTAATTAGAAATTTTTAGTAAAATAGATTGTTTGTTAAGAGAAACTTAAACCATGTAAGTAGATATTAAAATATTTGTTTTTCCGTTGTATGTTAGAAAAACAATGACATTTTATGAGAGACATGTTTTTTCGTCGTATGTCAGATAGTGTGGAGATGATATGGAGATCTGTCACTCTGATATCTTTTAAAAATATTTGAGATTGATACATTACTAGGTAAATAACCAAATATATTAAAGGTAGTTAAAATGAATGATAGAAATACTATAGTTAAGCCACGTATATATGAATTTCAAAAACTCGCTACCCTCAAATAATATGAACATTAAAAACTCATCTGTGTCTTTATAATAATATGACATGGAAAACATATTGTGACTTGTGAGGACCTTTTATAATTATGATTTACTAATACATTTATGTAATTTTTCTTGCATAAACTTAAGGTGGCACACAAATAATCAGAAACTTGTGATTAAGATTTAAATTCTAAAAGTGAATAGAAATAATTAAATTGTGCTTGTACTATGATGCACACACACATGCACAACACATGCATGCATACATAATCACATATATATAACGCCCATGGATTTCTATTTAGCAATATGTTGTTTTAAATTTATATGTATATGCAATATATAAATATATTTAAGCTTCTGTAGATCTTGAAAAGCAGATGCGAACCATTTGTGAATTAATTAAAATCAAGTAACTACGATGTGTGAGGATGTATTATTTTACATTGTACTTCATTTATACATATATAAATATAATAGATTGATAATATTTATATAGACTACGTGCTTGACCATATTTATAATTTATGTTCATTAACATGTTAAGAATACAATTCAGCTAAAGGCATCCATATTCTGATCCTGTTTGGCTTAATTAAAAATCTGTTAAATATTTGCTAAGTCACTCAAAGTGATAGCACATCTAATGCAAGTCAATAATAATTTGCCACTCGACATGCAAAGCATTTTGGGACAACTCATGACACGAAGACCGGGTGATCAAGAAGGGGTCGTCAATTAGCTGGAGCACTTGTGCCTCTTAGTTGGCAAAAATAAAAGCACTTCCGATCCCAATCAATTAATCCGCTTAATATATTTTTTAAAGTTAAAGTTTATTTAAAACATTAACATTCAGCCGCTTAAAAGAATGTGGTTTTGTTTATTGATGCAATGATGCATGGTTGATAATTTATTAAATTGTATATGAAATGATTATCTCATGAAACTCCTCGTCACGTACACATGCCTTGCCCGAGCTTAGCATATATATTTTCTTTTGTCAAAATCATATTTAAGACTTAAGAGATTGAATTGTTTCTATAAGAGTATTTTAATTAAATAACATTACACATATCGTAACTTTTTATTGTAAAAAGTAATGAACAATAATAAAGAGAAGTAGAAGAAGAGAGATTATTATTGAATGATGATCTAAATAGGTTATAACTAGGAGGTACTTAAAAGGCTAATAGGAATAAATAATATTTAAATTACCCCTCTTTGGATATTCATTGTTTATTATACAATATATACTGTCTCATTAAAAAACTTACTAAGAAAAACTCAATGAAATAAAAACTTGATGAAGAAAAAAAGAGTGAAGTATGCATAATGGTCCTCCTCAAATTAATATATATCTTTCAAACGTCGAAGGCTGATCTTCTGGACCATTAGCTCAAAAACTTTTGTTAGCAAATAGTTTGTGAATAAATCTGTCAAATTGTCACTTGATTGAATTTGGCAAACATCAATAACTCTATCCTTTTGTAGATCATATGTGAAGAAATTTTTTTGAGAAATGTGTTTTGTTTTGTATCGTTTGTTATACCCTTCCTTGATTTGAGCTATACATGCCGCATTATCTTCATGCAATAAAGTTGGATTTTCTTTGATAGACTCTAGCCCGCATTTTTCTTGGATTTGTTGAATCACCGATCTTAACCAAACCACTCTCGACCAGCTTCATAAAGTGCAATAACTTCAGCATGGTTTGATAATGTTGTAGTTAATGATTGCTTTGTTGACCACCAATCAATTGCAATGTCTCCATAAGTGAAAACATACCCTGTTTGTGATCGTGCCTAATGTGGATCAAACAAATATCTAGCATCCCCGTATCCAACCAACTTTGATTTTAAATTCTTTTGGTAAAATAATAACATATCACAGGTGCAACAAAGATAACTAAATATTTTGATTCCATTCCAATGTTGACATGTTGGCTCAAAACTATATTTTGATGGTAAGTTTACTGAAAATGCAATGTCTGGACGTGTATTACTCGCAAGGTACATCAAAATCCCAATTGCACTTAGATATGGTATTTCAGAACCAATAATGTCCTCATTATGCTCTTTGGGGCGGAACGGATCAAGTTCTCGGTCAAGCAAACGACCGTCCATTGGCGAGCTTAGTGGACGAGCTTTATCCATATTGAACGTTTTAATATTTTTTTCTGCATAGTTCGATTCATGGACACATATTCCTTTTGATAAATGCTCAACTTGCAAGCCTAGACAAAATTTAGTCTCGCCAAGCTCTTTCATTTCAAATTTGTTCTTTAACAAATTTACAGTGTGTTCAATCTCATCAAGATTTCCAATGATATTTAAATCATCAACATACACTGCAATGATTGTGAAACCCACATTTGATCTTCTGATAAAAACATATACTTATTTGATCATTTTTATACCCTTCTTTTGAAAGATATTCACTCAGGAAATTCATTCGTCCTGATTGTTTTTATCTGTATAAAGATCTTTTTAGTTTAATTAAGAACATTTCGCAGGTTTAGATCCACAAAGCTTTCGACATTTTCAATCCTTTAGGGAGTAAATATCATTGTCATGTGATCCATACTTGTAAGCTGTGACAACGTCCATAAGGCGCATTTGAAGCCTTTCAACATTTGTAAGACTGATTAAAAATCTGAGAGTTTTTGCATCCACAATAGGTGGGTACTTTTCGTCATATTCTAACCCTTTTATTTGTGAGAAACCTTATGCTACAAGCATTGCTTTGTATATCACAATTTCATTTTTCTTGTTTCTTTTTATCGCAAATACCTATTTATAGCCAACCGGCTTCACATTATATGGGGATAATGTCATAGGTACAAATACTTGGCGTTTTTCAAGTGAATCTAATTCAGCTTGTATAACAGTTTGCCATTCTTGCTAATCATTTCTTTGTCGACATTCTCCAATAGATTTTGGTACATAAACTTCATCATTTATTATTTCACTTGCTTTAGTATATGTAAAAATTTCATCAACACGTGTTTCATTTCGATTCGATGTTGAACCATTTTGAACAAAGTTTATCGAGATCTCATAATTATTAGGTACATGATCATATTCAAGAGCTTTATCCACATTTTTTGTGTTATTATCAATCTATTTTGGAATGATATTCAAAGTTTGACTTATGTAATATCAAAGTAATCAATATCCCAAGTAACACGTCGTCATTGTTGAAAATTTTAGAAAAGAAATGAAAGGTAGCATGATGTTTTAGAGGAAAATTTAGAAAAATGATAGATTAGCTATGGTAAAGTATAGTATGAATCACATAACGTCATTAGGAAGAGTTGAAAGGTGGTTCATAAACCTGAAATAGTGCAATTTAAGCAAATCACCATGGAATAGTATGGTTAAGATGCGAAACCAAGCAAATTGTAGCAATTATAAAGATAAGATTTTGGCATGATAAACTAGAATGATGCTTTAAGATGCAGAAAATTTTGTGAATGGACGCAACCTTTAAGCAAGTAGATTTCAGGGACGATATCCTAATAAAGGGAGTAGATTTGTTACACCCCGAAACCTATTTTAAGTGCATTATTAAAAATATCATTGTGATAGTTGATTATGACCTTTAAGTAATGAAAGATTAAAGGTGAGTGGCTAGTCAATATGTGTTAAGTTGGAACTCAAAGTAAATAGTCAACTTAAGTTAAATATTAGTCAAATATTTGTATATGGTTTTAAGAAATGTCGTGTGGCCTAATAAGAGAAAAGGGAATTTAGGGGACCTAAGTGGCCAAATGGTCAAATTTATACCCAACAAATATCCAGAAATCTTAGATAGTTCCAAACAACTCTTTTAGTTGTTGTGTTCTTGTGTGTGTATCGAGCCAAAGAAGACAAAGGAGTGAAAACCATGAAGTCTTGATGATAAATTGATGAGGAGTAAAGTCTTGTAGTGCAAGACGACTCCCTAGCTTCAATACCTATAAGGAATGATGTCTAATTCTAATTAATTTGGTGAATTAAGAATTAAGGTTATTAAGTTTGATCATATGTATGTTATAGTGAGATGGGTAACACTGGGAGCCCTTTAATTTCTATGGTTTAAGATGTTTTAAATGTTGTGATGATTTTTGACTATGAATCAAGAGTAGTTAATGATGAGGTTCTAGGATAAATAGCTATGGAAGCCAAGGTAACTTGGGATTATAACATGTGTTATAATGTTTTATCATATTATCTGTTGTAATTGAATGTCCTAAGAGCGTAGGGACTTGAATTAGAAATGGGCACATGCTAGAGAATTGAGTATTAGATATTTGAGGTACAAGTGAATGTTAGTCTAATGGCATTAGACTAACTAAGGTATGTATTTGATTATGTCAGTAAGCTTTAATGATTGGCTCGTGTTAAGCATGTATGAGTTGTATGGTTTATTCATATGATATGATTATAGTATGGATTGATTTATATTCTGAAGTGATGAAAGTTGCTATAGTGCAGATGAAGCATGTATAATTGATAATAGCCATATGGGCTAATCTCGGATATTTATGAAACAAATGTGATGACCTGTATATGATATCGTGTTATATGCTGGTAAAGCTTATGTGTTATAGTTGACATGTTTTGTAGGTTACGTGAATAAGGCTTGTTGAGGTGAAGCAATGGAGGTGTGTTGCTTATGAGTATGCAGGTAGTCGTAATTTAGATACTGAGCTCGAAGTAAAGTTAAACCCTCACGTGTCGTTATGACGTAAATGTTTGTAAATGTTGTGTTCTTTTACGGTTATAAGTCAATTTGCACAATTTGAAGTGTGCTAAAGAATTTGCCTATTAATCGAGCTAAAAGTGTGTAAACAGGTTTTTGGCAAAACACCTATATCTTTGTAAAGTACGTTTTTGCGGGTCGTTGAGACCGGATTTGTACATAACATTCAAATATATGATGTTTTATGGAATTCTGGAATTTCTTTATGTTATGTCGAGTTGTGGAAGACAAATAAAGTCAAATATGCAAGTTGCAAGAAGTTGTGCAGGTCTGAGGCTTTTAGATGCCAGCCATATGGCTTAGTCAGTTTTGGTCATTATATAAAATTTGTAGAAAAAAAAAACCCGTAACTTTATAAAAGTCGTGCCATCTATCGTTGGAAAGGCAATTGAGTCTACCTTGTAAAATAATTTCAGAACTTGGTTTTTAACAGAAGTATAAAAGAGTACTTGATTTATAACATAAGGTCGGTTTTGGTTATGTCGTTTGCGATTTTTTTTCGAGTCAGGAATGGGGTGTTTCGCATATCAGACATGACAATAGCTTAAACAGAACTAACTTTGTTTTTTTTAAGTGCGACTAGAATTTGAAAATGTTAAAAAGTGCATATCTAGAAACAGGGGCGGATCTAGCTTGAACACAGGGATATGCACGTAAATACCCTGTGTAAAATCTTGATAGTGTAATCTTTTTGTAAATTTTTCATAAGTTAGTTTAAAATACACCACAAATTTGAGAGTGCACACCCTCTAAAATACTGAAAAATTATCAATGCATACCCAAAGATTTTAAAGAAAAGAAAAATAGATAGAAGAAAAAACAAAAGTATGAGCGTAAATTTGAGTTCGTCAGTTCGTTGGCGGCAATGTGGCGAAGAAGAAGAAGGTTAAATGGCAACTTTATATTTATTGTAGGCCCAGTTATATTATACGTAGTAAAACTAAATAGTTATAAATTGAGTCCATCAATTTAGCATTTCAAGCCCAACCCATAAAAGTTTTCATCTAACAGAACTTTGGATAATTTAATTTTCTACAATGAATTTGTTCTCAATATTATTTTATCTTGTGAGTTTGTAAATTGGGAAATTAATCCATTCCTAACTTTGTCTTCACATATTACGGTTTGTTGTTTAATTTTATAGATGTGAAATTGTGAGAATGTAATTCTTTTAGTATCAAGTTTACATAAACTTATTTTAAATGTTGTCGTTGATTTATGTTTGAGTTGATCAAGTGATTAAAACACATGAAACTTAATTTTTAACAAAATATAAAATGAGCTTTACTTCTCATCTTATTTACTTAAACGCCAAAACGAAGGCAACTCAAATTCGAACAACCGATTTAAACCCGAAAGAAAACCCGATCTGAAAAGAATTTTAACTCGAAAAACCGAATTGTTTTCTTTTAACTCTACTAAATCAGTGCATACACTGTCCAAAATTTCTGGATCCGCCACAGTCTAGTAATACCGATTGCATACCTCACTTGTAAAATGTTGGTTCAAATTTCATGTCAGAGTGTCCATATAGTGATAATAGTTCGTATGTGTACTTCTTATCCGAGTGGTGTTACGATTGTTATGAAGAAAATGAAGAACAATCTAACTAATACAATTAGGAAGTTCAAATTCTGGAATGAAAACCAAAATTGATGTTACTGAACGATTATGAATAAATGAATGATTACAAGGATAAAAATGAAAGAAGACTTTATAGTAAGGAAATGAGGCAAACAACCTTTCCCGCCAATTTTAACTCACAAACTATTAGCACGGGCACCTTANTGTATATGATATCGTGTTATATGCTGGTAAAGCTTATGTGTTATAGTTGACATGTTTTGTAGGTTACGTGAATAAGGCTTGTTGAGGTGAAGCAATGGAGGTGTGTTGCTTATGAGTATGCAGGTAGTCGTAATTTAGATACTGAGCTCGAAGTAAAGTTAAACCCTCACGTGTCGTTATGACGTAAATGTTTGTAAATGTTGTGTTCTTTTACGGTTATAAGTCAATTTGCACAATTTGAAGTGTGCTAAAGAATTTGCCTATTAATCGAGCTAAAAGTGTGTAAACAGGTTTTTGGCAAAACACCTATATCTTTGTAAAGTACGTTTTTGCGGGTCGTTGAGACCGGATTTGTACATAACATTCAAATATATGATGTTTTATGGAATTCTGGAATTTCTTTATGTTATGTCGAGTTGTGGAAGACAAATAAAGTCAAATATGCAAGTTGCAAGAAGTTGTGCAGGTCTGAGGCTTTTAGATGCCAGCCATATGGCTTAGTCAGTTTTGGTCATTATATAAAATTTGTAGAAAAAAAAAACCCGTAACTTTATAAAAGTCGTGCCATCTATCGTTGGAAAGGCAATTGAGTCTACCTTGTAAAATAATTTCAGAACTTGGTTTTTAACAGAAGTATAAAAGAGTACTTGATTTATAACATAAGGTCGGTTTTGGTTATGTCGTTTGCGATTTTTTTTCGAGTCAGGAATGGGGTGTTTCGCATATCAGACATGACAATAGCTTAAACAGAACTAACTTTGTTTTTTTTAAGTGCGACTAGAATTTGAAAATGTTAAAAAGTGCATATCTAGAAACAGGGGCGGATCTAGCTTGAACACAGGGATATGCACGTAAATACCCTGTGTAAAATCTTGATAGTGTAATCTTTTTGTAAATTTTTCATAAGTTAGTTTAAAATACACCACAAATTTGAGAGTGCACACCCTCTAAAATACTGAAAAATTATCAATGCATACCCAAAGATTTTAAAGAAAAGAAAAATAGATAGAAGAAAAAACAAAAGTATGAGCGTAAATTTGAGTTCGTCAGTTCGTTGGCGGCAATGTGGCGAAGAAGAAGAAGGTTAAATGGCAACTTTATATTTATTGTAGGCCCAGTTATATTATACGTAGTAAAACTAAATAGTTATAAATTGAGTCCATCAATTTAGCATTTCAAGCCCAACCCATAAAAGTTTTCATCTAACAGAACTTTGGATAATTTAATTTTCTACAATGAATTTGTTCTCAATATTATTTTATCTTGTGAGTTTGTAAATTGGGAAATTAATCCATTCCTAACTTTGTCTTCACATATTACGGTTTGTTGTTTAATTTTATAGATGTGAAATTGTGAGAATGTAATTCTTTTAGTATCAAGTTTACATAAACTTATTTTAAATGTTGTCGTTGATTTATGTTTGAGTTGATCAAGTGATTAAAACACATGAAACTTAATTTTTAACAAAATATAAAATGAGCTTTACTTCTCATCTTATTTACTTAAACGCCAAAACGAAGGCAACTCAAATTCGAACAACCGATTTAAACCCGAAAGAAAACCCGGCCTGAAAAGAATTTTAACTCGAAAAACCGAATTGTTTTCTTTTAACTCTACTAAATCAGTGCATACCGTGTCCAAAATTTCTGGATCCGCCACACGCCACTGCCTAGTAATACTGATTGCATACCTCACTTGTAAAATGTTGGTACAAATTTCATGTCAGAGTGTCCATATAGTGATAATAGTTAGTATGTGTACTTCTTATCCGAGTGGTGTTACGATTGTTATAAAGAAAATGAAGAACAATCTAACTAATACAATTAGGGAGTTCAAATTCTGGAATGAAAACCAAAATTGATGTTACTGAACGATTATGAATAAACGAATGATTACAAGGATAAAAATGAAAGAAGACTTTATAGTAAGGAAATGAGGCAAACAACATTTCCCGCCAATTTTAACTCACAAACTATTAGCACGGGCACCTCACGTGATGGCTTGGAACAGCCAAACACGTGCAACTCGCGTGACTATAACTTGTTACGTATCACCAGGTTTCAGAGTTGTATCTAGCAACGCGGAGAGTAAATAGAGTATACAAAAAAATGGCCAACAAAACAATGAGTTGCTTCTTCTAATGAAGATGTGTCAACTCGATGCCCTTTGCATAATTTTTTCATACAAATTGTTAAATCATGTACCTCAGACTAAGGCACGATTTCTTTAATTTATCCCCAGAAAAGCAACATCTATTACTGTATTATATGTATGATATAAAAACTGTATTATATGTTTGATATAAAAACTCCCACAAAAATGCTGGTTTTAGCTGCTATAGACTGATACTAAAAACCCAAGTTAGTAATGTAGTTTTGGAAGGGGAAGAAAACGGGAATTGTAGCAAGTAAAAAGGCTTCAACTAGTGTACTTTCTATGTTACATATACTTGTTTAAAAAGAATAACAATGGGGTGCAATCATATATAACACGATTACTAATTACATGAAGAAAACATAAACATACCTAAAAGAGAAGCACAAAAAATACATAAATTAATATCGATAAAAAGATAAATAATATAAATAATCATTTAAACATTGAGCATCTAATAATGAAAACTTACAAATTTCAACAACACGTACATGAATTGAACTGAAGAAATATCATCCACCACATAACTTATTCCCTCCCTAACTTAAAACAACAGGAGGATCACGGCATGTTGTACGTAAGACTAATTTGCAAATTAAATTAACTTATATAGTACTAAAAATACCAATCGCAGGGAACACTGTTTACTGACCCATTACTAGCAATCGAATGAATCAGTAAACAAAAGAAGCTTAAAAATCCCACACTAGCTAGTTCAAGATGCATAAGGAACAACTAGTTCATGTCTTCTTGGCTACAAAATATTCAATACAAAATGGTTAATATCTATGCATATCTGTGAGACTGTGACGAATGGTTTTAAAAATGACAATGCATAAACTGTTTGCAAAACATACATGGTCCGCACCTTGCATATCTTAATATTAAAGATTTTGCAACTGGAATACAATAACTAGGTTTCAGAAACTGATTGGAATTGCTATTGCTTTCATTACTGAATGTTGCTTGATTTTAGTTAATGGTATGATAATAGCACTGGGCTGTGCTTTTACATAACCATTCTGCCTTGTAAAACTTTCAAAAGTTGTGTTAATATATTTCATCGTTTGACAAAAAAAAATTAAAAAAAATAAATAAAAAAAATAAAAAAATAAAAAAAAAATAATAATAATAATAATAATTAACCAAAAGACGGATGGCTGTGGACTCTCAAAGTCCCAAGGTATACACATTTGTTGAGAAGACTAGTTATCACAATCAGGTTCTGTACAACTCAATTTCAGTTCACCAGATTTCATTATAAAGTAGTTAACAAAAATATACATGGCCAAATAGCATAATTGGTCCTTAGTCCATAAATCCTTTTATCACATACAAACTTAACAGCTATAGGATATTCGAAGTAATTTCACAGGTCAAGCTGAAAGGATGTGCATACTAACTATATATATTTAAGGATGGAAACTATAGACTCTGCTAGTGCTAGGGTTTATCATGAAGTACTCTTAAATCATTAACAACTAATCATCATAGTGATGTTTACTGTAAGCTTTATGAACTGATCAAAAGTAGCAAGTCAAGGGCCATAATTTATTGCCTTGACGCAGGGTTAGATAACAGAACTTATACTGCCCATATCCCAGCATTTTGTCACGAGTGAGGTGGGCCAACATGGAGGGCGTGAGTCACGCATGAGGTGCGTTACGACAGTGAGGAAGAAGACAATAGTCACATTACAGGCTAGGGTTTGAGTGATGAGTCAGGAGCGGGAGGATGTGGACTTGATGTGGACTTAGAGGTGGGCCCTGCGTTAAAAGTAGTCTTAACTCTTACACCAAGGAACAAAAAAAGGTTAATCATCTAGTAGAGTATAAGGCCTGCCGCCATGTGCAACTGTTTAATATCTTCACTTGATCAATGCTATCCACTTAATGAACCATCTCCTTCATCTCGCATACTCCAACAATTCTGACAATCATTAAAGGTGAGGTGACTGCCAGTTAAGTCCCTATTCTTCATGTCTTCCCTTCTCTCGTTGTCCAATCTTATCCCAATTCCCACTTCTTATTAGACAGTATAATGCTGTGTAAACTTGAACACATAGTTCCGCACTGGAACATAAGCTAGCTTGGAATAACGTACTAATCTAGAAAAACAATTACAGTACATTTTTCCTAACGCTTTTTAGTTTTAGATTTCTTATGCTTAAAAAGGCATATATATCTTATCATACTTAAATTTCTGTAGGGGAATCTTTGTTTAATATGATCCTAAAATGATATTTGATGCAGTTTCTGTTGTAAATATGTGGGGTAATATGGGATGGTTATCCTGATAGCAATTAGAAGTCACGAGTATGAACGCTTTCAGATCGATTAAATTGGAGTGGATACCAATTAACGACCGGATAAAATCTAATTGATTCAAGTTTGTGTATTGTATTATGTTTGCAGAGAGATTACGTGTTTCTGTATCCTTCTGTATTTTTCAATCTGATACACTAGAAACATAATTTAGGGTTAACTGCCTTTAGGCAGTTTCAAGGTTTCAAGTTGTCAAATTTAGTCCCTCAATTTCCGAAAATTTAATTTTCTGAGGAATTTTTGACATAGCAACTTGGACCCTGCCAGGGGCTGCCGCCCCTTGGACCCTGCTTCTCTCAGGGGCGTTGCCCCCGAACCCCCACCAAGGGGGCTACCGCCCCCTTGGAACCCCCGTTAGTCCAGTTAATATTCATATGAGTGTCGACCCTTATATGTATATTAAACTCAATCTATTTTACACTAAAATACCAACAGTTTCATGGGTTATGAAGTGATATTCTAGAAATTAAATGTGACCTGAGCTTTGTTGTAATCTTGTCACAGGTTTTGTTTGAAGCATGTTGGTTTCAATCAAGTACTTTGTGTTAACCATGATTGGTTTGTGTAACTGTGTTTGGTTGTGAGACCAAATAGAAATAAACAATGTAGAAGTAAAAGTAAAATAGGACTTATATTGATACTGATTAGGCCCTAATCTATATATACATGGTGAAACGACACAATGTTACAAAGTGAACCATTGTGATGTTTCGCATATAACTACGGAAGAAGTTTGTTTTGTTTGGAAGCATACCGAGAAGAAGAACAAGAGAAAAGTTCAAGGGTTTGCTTGTGGAAAAAACGTGAAGTCGACACAAAACAACAACAACGAAACAGTTGGAACACCGAATAGAAAACAGGAAGAACAAAACTTAAACAATTTGGGAGGAATTGTTGCACGATAATTGCCTAAGTCTTGTTGGTATAATACGTATATAACATACGAAAGCCCAAGGGCTGAATACGTTAGTTAGATAGTTTATAACCATATAGCGGTTACAGAAGTTAGTTATTGGTAGTTATAAGTTAGTTGGTAGTTATTTCGGTTATAATACCGAATAGTCACAATGTTTGGGTCGCACCCTTTCATTAGTATAAATACTCGCATACATGTAAACGTTTTAGATAGTGTCTTGTATAACAATGTAATCCATCTTATGTTGTTTATATTACAAAATCAAATTCTTGTTAAATCTTGTAAATCTTGTGTTTGTAAAACCTGTGCATGCATCATCGATTCTACAAGCTTGGCAAGGGAGAAAGTGAATAATTACTTGGAAGTCAAACTTGTGAATTCAAAAAATTCATTCCTTGTGCTAAAAATTCATTCCTTTGTATCACCCTAAAGAAAAAGATATCACTACATTAGCTATTTTACCACTTAACACATAGCTCCATAAATCATAGTAGTAGTTAGCTTTAAAGTGAATTTTGTAACAAGTGTTTGAAATAAATCTGGTACCTCTAACTGCATTACTCAGAGTCAATGTACGTAAGCAACCAACAGCAAAGTAGATGGCAGAGAAGATCATGTTAGAAACAATAGATAACTTATGAAACAAAAGCAAGCGATCACTTTACCTAAACTGAACCATATTCTTCTATGAACATTCAAGTTTTATGTTCATCATGTAAGTTTAGAAAGTTTGATGTTTAGAACCCCAAATCATTAGTAACTGTTGGGAATAATATAAATGTAATACAAATTGTTTTTGTATATAATCGTAAGATTATAACAACAGATTGAGGCCTGCAATTAGCAGTGTCCTTAAACAGAAATTCGTCCTATCTAGTACGAACTGTTTAGAGGATACAACAATCAAATCAAGTATGAAACTTGATTCTAGCGAATATGATATGTTATGATGATGGAAATAGATGATATTTGTGTGTTGATGATTCTAAAGTGATAAATTCGTCCTCTATATATAGGCACATGGTGACCCTTCAAAACAGTCACAATACCCCTTCAAATGGCCTTAGAGACGCTTCTTTTCGTAATAGTCATAATGGTTCAGAATTAATGACGCTTTAGCGACGACCTAGCGACAGAAAAACCGTCGCTAACTGCCACTGGTTCAAACAGTCGCGATGGTTCGCTCTTTGATGCCTTTTCAATAGATCTAACCGTAGCCATTGCGATTAGACGCGTCTATACCATAGTAACGGTCAATTAGAGACGGTTTAGTGACAGAAAAACTGTTACTAATCTCTATTTCGTGGATCACTAAAAAAACACAACAATACTTTATTAGTAATGTTCCAACAATACCCCACATTTTCTATTCAAACACCAATAATACCCCACATTTGAATAGAAAATAAGAAAGTTACTTATTATTCTATTTCCATCAAATGTTAATATGACATGCATGAGATTAGGTGTCTTTTGGACTTGAACCTATCCTAGTGAGTACATATCGGATCTACTTTGTGGATAGTGAACATAAGTCTTGAACTAGCCACGTTTTGTAGTAAATCGAGACAATAAGTATCACACATATCATATTTATGCAATATCAGATTCTTACCGTTGTGTTCATTTCGGTCGTGAACATATCCTTATTCATGAGAATTTTAGAGAACTTAGCCATCTGGTTCCCAAAGATGCGACCACACATCAATCTCGTATAGGTAATGCCAATCAAGAATATTCCGTAGTATTCCACTGTAAAAGCCATTAGCATTATTAAGAATTAGAATTCAACCCTCAATCATCAACGGAAAACACACAACATTCATCATAGGAATGGGCATACCTGTGTGTTGGTACTTTTTGAGTTTTCCTCAACCAGTTTTCCTATTGAACCTAGACCATGGGATCTCCAATTTTGCTAGGTTAGGTTTCCGCCGAGTAGTCACTCATTGTATTGGCTTTAAGCCCATACCCCTCGATGTAAATATGACTTGTTCTCTACAAAGGCCTTTTGTCAAAGGATCTGCTATATTTTCCTTTGACTTTACGTAGTCGATGGAAATGGTTCCATTTCTTAACAAGTCCTTTATCGTATTGTGGCGACGTCTTATATGTCTTGACTTGCCGTTATAGATTTGATTCTTTGCTCTGGTAAGAGCAGCCATACTATCACAATGTATACACACAGCAGTCACAGGTTTTGGCCACAAGGGAATACCCTCTAGGAAGCTTTTAAGCCATTCTGCTTCTTCAGCAGCTTTGTCTAAGGCTACAAATTCTGCTTCCATTGTTGATCTGGTATTCACAGTTTGCTTAGACGATTTCCATGATACAGCAGCCCCTCCAAGTGTAAATACATAGCCACTTGTGGACTTTCCTTCATTATGATTGGAAATCCAATTGGCATCACAAAATCCTTCTAATACAGGAGGATATTTAGAGTAATGTAACCCATAAGCTATTGTATGCTTAAGATATTGAAGCACTCTTACTAGTGCATCCCAATGATCTTTTCCAGGGTTATGTGAGTATCGACTAAGTCGACTTACACTATATGCCAAATCTGGTCGTGTACAGTTCATTATATACATCAAGCTTCCTAGTACTTGTGTATATTGTAACTGAGATACACTTTGTCCTTTGTTCTTCTTGAGTTGAACCTTAGGATCAAAGGGAGTTACAACCGGTCTATCATCATAGTGCCCAAATTTCTTAAGGGTCTTCTCAATGTAATGAGATTGGGTAAGGATGTATCCATTGGAATTCTTTTGAATTCTTATACCAAGAATGACATCTGCTTCTCCCATGTCTTTCATCTCAAATGAAGAATGAAGCATTTTCTTGGTTTGGTTTATAACATCCATATTTGTTCCCATGATCAACATATCATCTACATATAAACAAATAATGACAAATGCATTTTTGTATTGTTTAACATAGACACATTTATCACATTCGTTTATCTGATAGCCGTTTGATAATAGAGTGTTATCAAACTTCTCATGCCATTGCTTTGGAGCTTGTTTAAGGCCGTAAAGAGATTTAATCAATTTACATACCTTATGCTCTTGACCTTTGACAACAAACCCCTCGGGTTGTTGCATATAGATTTCTTCATCTAATTCACCGTTTAAGAACGCTGTCTTCACATCCATTTGATGTATAATCAGGTTGTGAATTGCTGCTATAGCCATTAACGTTCTTATAGAGGTTATCCTTGTAACCGGTGAATAAGTGTCAAAGAAATCTTGACCTTCTTTTTGACGGTATCCTTTTGCTACTAAACGAGCCTTATACTTTTCTATGGTACCATCAGGTCTTAGTTTCTTTTTGAAGATCCACTTATGGCCTATTGGTTTATGTCCCGAAGGTAGATCAACCAATTTCCATGTATTATTATGCATAATTGAGTCTATTTCGCTTTGAATAGCCTCTTGCCAATAAGGTGCTTCTGATGAATCCATAGCAGCCTTATATGTTTGTGGTTCTTCATTCACAATATAGGTCATATAATCAGGTCCAAAGTCTTTAGAGACTTTTGCACGCTTACTTCTTCTAGGTTCATCATTATCTTGTTGAACCTCAGAATTGTTGTCTCTTTGATCTTGAGACAACTGATCGTCTAATACTCTTTTCCTTGGATTTGAGATTTGTTTCTCTTTATCCTTATAGGGAAAGATATTCTCAAAGAAATCTGCTTCAGCAGATTCTATAATTGTGTTGTTGCTTATGTCCTCTACATTGGATTTGTAAACCAGGAACCTATAAGCAGCACTATTCTTTGCTGGACCGAGATAAACACAATCAACTGTTTTTGGTCCAAGTTTGGTTCTCTTTGGTAAAGGTATTTGAACCTTTGCCAAACAACCCCACACTTTCATCCTTTTATAAGAAGGTTGTTTTCCTTTCCATAATTGATATGGAGATTTGTCACTCTTCTTATGTGGAATTTTATTCAACACTGTATTTGCAGCAAGACATGCTTCACCCCATAGACTATGAGGAGCCCCTGAAGTAATTAACATTGAATTAATCATGTTCTTCAATGTTCTATTCTTACGTTCAGCCACGCCATTTTGTTGTGGGGTGTATGGGGCTGTTGTTTGGTGTACAATACCATAAGTAGAACAAAATTCAGCAAAGTCATTGGATTCATATTCTCCTCCTCTATCAGACCTTAGAATTTTGATCTTTTTGTCTAGTTGATTTTCAACTTCTGCCTTATATGTCTTAAACATATTCAAGGCTTCATCTTTGGTATTTATTAAGTACACATAACAAAATTTGCTGCAATCATCAATGAAAGTAATATAATAATTCTTTCCTCCTCTTGATGGTGTTGCTTTGAAATCACATAAATCTGTATGGATTAAACCAAGTATTTCATTTGATTTTTCTACAGATTTATGTGAATGACTTGTGTATTTAGATTCAACACAGATTTCACACTAGATATTTTATCCATTGTGCATTTAGGCAACATGCCTAAGTTTATCATTCTTTGCAAGGAACGGAAATTAACATGGCCTAATCTAGAATGCCATAAGAAAGAAGGATCAATCATGTACACAGAAGCGGTGCTAGTGCCCGCGTTATTATTATTAATAACATTGTCATCAGTTACAACACTTAGTTTAAAGAGTCCCTGATCAAGGTAACCCTTTCCTACATACACACCACCCTTGGTGATTACAAATTTATCTGATTCAAATACAAGTTTAAATCCCTTATTACTAAGAATAGGGCCAGAAATCAGATTCTTGGTGATGTTAGGCACATGCAACACGTTTGAGAGTACAAGATCTTTTCCAGAAGTCGACTTCAATATGACTTTGGCTTTTCCTTCAATCTTTGAAGAAGTTCCATTCCCCATAAACATTGGTTCAGTTTCATTCACCTTTTGGTAAGAAACAAACATACTTCTTGAATTACATATGTGCTTCGTTGCACCAGTATCCAACCACCAATCAACATCATTTGTAGTCAAGAAGGCTTCAATTACTCCAACAAATTCTTTGAGAGATTCCACATGGTTTGCTTGGTTGGAATTTCCTCCAGAATTTCCCCCTCCATGTTCTTTCTTGTGGCGACAATCCTTGGCTTTATGCCCAGATTTCCCACAGACCCAACAATGATAAACTTTCTTGAAGTTGTAGTTCTTTTGTTGGGTGTATTCTTCTTTTTATCCTTGGAAGAATTCTGTCCAAAACCACCACCATTTTTGTTGTTTTTGTAGTGGTTCTTTGATTTGGAAGAGCTTTCTCCAACCATGTTTGCATTTGGTTCTATTGAATTTGCATCAGCCTTTTCCTACATCCTGTTATGTTCCTCAACATGAATTTTGAGAACAAGTTGCTCAAAACTCATACCGTCAGTCAAATGTTTAAGATATAACTTCAAATTTTTCCAAGATGGGGGTAATTTTTCAATAACGGAACCAACAAGAAAGTTAGAGTTAATACCCATGCCTTCTACTTCCAATTCGTGGACTATGATTTGGAGTTCTTCCACTTGTTTCACAACAGGCTTTGCATCATTCATCTTGAAGTTCAAGAATTTTCCAACAACAAACTTCTTGGAACATGCAACTTCAGTCCTGTATTTCTTTTCCAATGATTCTCATATTTTCCTTGCACTTGTAAAGGAAGAATAAATATCATACAGGGAATCATCCAAAGCATTTAGAAGATAATTTCTGCAATTATATTCATTATGATTCCATAGTGAGGCGGCCCTTTCATAGTCTGCCATTTGTGCTTCAGTAGGAACATTTTGTCCCTCCACATATGGATCTGTTGGTTCAGGATCCGTGAGAACATTTGACACATGCAACGTTGTCAAATAAAACAACATCTTCTGTTGCCAACGACGAAAATCAGACCCTTTGAACTTTTCAGGTTTTTCAACATGTGATTTCAGAATTGATTGATCCATCTTGAAAATTTCTGTTTAAGATTGTTGGGAATAATATAAACGTAATACAAATTGTTTTTGTATATAATCGTAAGATTATAACAACAGATTGAGGCCTGCAATTAGCAGTGTCCTTAAACAGAAATTCGTCCTATCTAGTACGAACTGTTTAGAGGATACAACAATCAAATCAAGTATGAAACTTGATTCTAGCGAATATGATACGTTATGATGATGGAAATAGATGATATTTGTGTATTTTTTTGATGATTCCAAAGTGATAAATTCGTCCTCTATATATAGGCACATGGTGACCCTTCAAAACAGTCACAATACCCCTTCAAATGGCCTTAGAGACGCTTCTTTTCGTAATAGTCACAATGGTTCAGAATTAGTGACGCTTTAGCGACGACCTAGCGACAGAAAAACCGTCGTTAACTGCCATTGGTTCAAACAGTCGCGATGGTTCGCTCTTTGATGCTTTTTCAATAGATCTAACCGTAGCCATTGTGATTAGACGCGTCTATACCATAGTAACGGTCAATTAAAGACGGTTTAGTGACAGAAAAACTGTCACTAATCTCTATTTCGTGGATCACTAAAAAAAACACAATAATACTTTATTAGTAATGTTCCAACAGTAACTTACGCCTTACAAGCATAAAAATGAATCTATTTCTAGTAAACAAGACGAATACCCATGCAAAACGACGATATATAGCGGCAAATAATTCTACATGCGAAGGTTTTGGTGTGTCCTTAATATAACACTTACATGTTCAATATTTAGTCATTTCTAGGAAAAAAAAATCTATGATTTAATAGTGTACTTTTGGTATTACATATTATATTAATTTTTAAAATTTTTAAATTTATACAAAAGTTGTGCACTCTTTATATATAGTACAGATACGAGCGATGTATTGGAGTACACCTAATGAATCTATCAAAATTTATGACTGCAAACTCATTTGAAATGTTATAGGCGAAATAATATTTGATTCTTTTTTGTAAAACAGCTTATTAATATAGGCAATGACGCTAAATTCAGGCCTTTCAAAAAAAAAATTGACGATAAATTCAGAAAATATACCACAAATCAGAAAATATTTGATGCTGGTTTTAGCTGCTATAGACTGATACTAAAAACCCCGCAAGTTAGTAAAATGTAGTTTTGGAAGGGGAAGAAAAGAGGAATTGTAGCAAGTAAAAAGGCTTCAGCTAGTGTTCTTTCTATGTTACAGATACTTGGTTAAAAAGAATAACAATGGGGTGCAATCATATATAACACGATTACTAATTACATGAAGAAAACATAAACATATCTAAAAGAGAAACACAAAAAATACAGAAATTAATATCGATAAAAAGTTAAATAATATAAATAATCATTCAAACATTGAGCATCTAATAATGAACACTTACAAATTTCAACAACACATGAATTGAACTGAAGAAATATCATCCACCACATAACTTATTCCCTCCCTAACTTAAAACAACAGGAGGATCATGGCATGTTGTACGTAAGACTAATATGCAAATTAACTTATATAGTACTAAAAATACCAATCGCAGGGAACATTGTTTACTGGCCCATTACTAGCAATCGAATGAATCAGTAAACAAAAGAAGCTTAAAAATCCCACACTAGCTAGTTCAAGATGCATAAGGAACAACTAGTTCATGTCTTCTTGTCTACAACATATTCAATACAAAATGGTTAATATCTATGCATATCTGTGACGAATGGTTTTAAAAATGACAATGCATAAACTGTTTGCAAAACAATGTGCAGTCAGTTTAACATACATGGTTCGCCTCTTGCATATCTTAATATCAAATATTTTGCAACTGGAATGCAATGTCCTAACTAGTTTTCAGAAACTGATTGGAATAGCTATTGCTTTCATTATTGAATGTTGCTTGATTTTAGTTAATGGTATGATAATAGCACTGGGCTGTGCTTTTACATAACCATTCTGCCTTGTAAAACTTTCAAAAGTTGTGTTAATATATTTCATCGTTTCACCCAGAAAATAAATAAATAGACAGAGAGAGAGAGAGTTAATGATTAACCAAAAGAGTGAAAGACGGATGGCTGTGGACTCTCAAAGTCCCAAGGTATACATTTGTTGAGAAGACTAGTTATCACAATCAGGTTCTGTACAACTCAATTTCAGTTCACCAGATTTCATTATAAAGTAGTTAACAAAAATATACATGGCCAAATAGCATAATTGGTCCCTAGTCTATAAAAGTGTCCTCTATGTAAGCTTGAACCCGACACACATGAACATTTGTTCTTTGAGTGCTCTTTTTCGTCTAAAGTATGGAAGGTTATTGGGGTTAAAGCTGGTCTACAGAATGTATCTCCAAAGTTGAATGATATTATTGCTTGGTTAGTGCCGCTTTCACTAAAATACTCCATTGAAAGCATTGTGAGTCGTTTGGTGTTCGCTGCGGCTTCGTATTTCATATGGCAGGAACGTAACTACCGCCTCTTTTCCAACGATTCTCATCGCGAAGAACAGGTGTGTGATGCTATCATGGAAACTGTAAGATTAAAGATGATGTCCATTCGTTTCAAGAAACCGCCAAAGGTCATGGACATTTTGCTCAAGTGGAAGATTAATTTAAACGTGATGTCATATGAGCGAGGCATGGTCTTGGCTACATGGAAGGGTGTTATTTTCTTGTCCAAGCTCATGTCGTGTATTATCTAGTTTATGCTTCGGTTGTTATGTTCAAATGTGTTCGAATATATAGCTTTTGCATTTGCAATTGGTTTAGAGTGGCTCATCACCACTCTCTCATGTAACAACATTAGTATTATTTTATTTATTCAATTCACCGGGTATTGAAACCCTTTACCCCAAAAAAACTTGACAGATCCTATAGGATATTCGAAGTAATTTCACAGGTCAAGCTGAAAGGATGTGCATACTAACTATATATATTTAAGGATGGAAACTATAGACTCTGGTAGGGTTTATCATGAAGTACTCTTAAATCATTAAAAGCTAATCATCATAGTGATGTTTACTGTAAGCTTTATGAACTGATCAAAAGTAGCAAGTCAAGGGCCATAATTTATTGCCTTAGCGCGAGTGAGGCGGGCCAACATGGAGGGCGTGAGTCACGCATGAGGTGCGTTACGACAGAGGAGGAAGAAGACAATGGTCACATTACAGGCTAGGGTTTGAGTGATGAGTCAGGAGCGGGAGGATGTGGACTTGATGTGGACTTAGAGGTGGGCCCTGCGTTAAAAGTAGTCTTAACTCTTACACCAAGGAACAAAAAAAGGTTAATCATCTAGTAGAGTATAAGGCCTGCCGCCATGTGCAACTGTTTAATATCTTCACTTGATCAATGCTATCCACTTAATGAACCATCTCCTTCATCTCGCATACTCCAACAATTCTGACAATCATTAAAGGTGAGGTGACTGCCAGTTAAGTCCCTATTCTTCATGTCTTCCCTTCTCTCGTTGTCCAATCTTATCCCAATTCCCACTATATTCTTATTAGACAGTATAATGCTATGTAAAATAGTTCCACACGATAGTATGAAACTAGGTGAACTCAAACACATAGTTCCACACTGGAACATAAGCTAGCTTGGAATACCGTACTAATCTAGAAAAACAATTACAGTACATTTTTCCTAACGCTTTTTAGTTTTTGATTTCTTATGCTTAAAAAGGCATATATATCTTATCATACTTAAATTTCTGTAGGGGAATCTGTGTTTAATATGATCCTAAAATGATATTTGATGCAGTTTCATGGGTAATGAAGTGCTATTCTAGAAATGTGACCTGAGCTTGGCAAGGGAGAAAGTGATTAATTACTTGGAAGTCAGACGTGTGAATTCAAAAAATTCATTCCTTGTGCTAAAGATCCTTGGTGAGCGTACAGCAAATTGATAAACCAATATAAAAATAAAGAAAAACGAAAAATGAAAGCGGCAAGAACCAATAAAAGAAGATTCAATTGAAACAACTGAAACTATAGTCCAAAAAAAGCTGTTTCCTCACTAGTGAGTTTGAAACAAGCTGGGATCCAGCTGCATCTTTCTTGCCCGATGCATCTCCACCCCTCGCAGAACCCTTTGTCTCATCCTAAAGACAAAGATAACACTACATCAGCTATTTTACCACTTAACACATAGATCCATAAATCACAGCTGTTAGCTTTAAAGTGAATTTTGTAATAAGTGTTTGAAATAAATCTGGTACCTCTAACTGCATTGCTCAGTGTCCACGTAAGCAACCAACAAAGGAGATGGCAGAGAAGATCATGTTAGAAACAATAGATAACCTACAAAACAAAAGCAAGCGATCACTTTAATTACCTAAACTGAACCATATTCTTCTTTGAACATTCAAGTTTTATGTTCATCGCGTTTAGAACCCCGAATCATTAGTAACTTACGCCTTACAAGCATAAAAATGAATCTATGTCTAGTAAACAAGCTAAGTCGAATACCCGTGCAAAGCGAGAGTATATAGTGGCAAATAATTCTACATACGAAAGTTTTGGTGTGACCCTTAATACAACACTTACATGTTCAATTTATAGTCACTGTGATTAAAAAAAGAAGAAAAAAAAATCTATGATTTAATAATGGGTACTTTGGGTATAACAAATTACTCATTTTTAAAATTTTAAAATTGAAATAAAAGTTAGGCGCTCTTTATTTATAGTATAGATATGAGCGATCTATCGGAGTACACCTAATGAATCTAGCAATATTTAAGACTGAAATTCATTTGGAAAGTTATAGGCGAAAATATATTTGATTCTTTTTTGTAAAACAACTTATTAATAAAGGCAAGGACGCTAAGTTCAGAAAATATACCCCAAATCAGCAATGATTCATTCTTACTATAACAGTATAATAACTTGACGCAAAAAAGTGACAAAATTATGTAAAGCCAACTTCATTGCAATCATAGTAAGAAAGTAGAAAATGCTTTACCCCAGATCTTCAAAATCAAGTGTAGCCATTGCCCATAGCAAATCATCACCATTTATAGTCATCCTCTTCTCTCTCTGATACTTATCACTCGCACTACTCATCAATTCACAACAAACAGAAAAAAAAAAAAAAAGGTTCCGTCTCCACTAAACTATTGTCTATCCAGTAAACATGGCTTCACTAAAACACAAAGTATCTATTATCCAGTTAGATTTCCCAATCCTGTTATCTGAATCTGCTAATACGCTCTTAATTAATTAGGGAGTGTTTGGTTAATTACTCACATAAACAGCTAATAGTAACAAGCCTTTTCACGTACATCGGTTGTTTTCATATAAGCAGCTGGTCTAAGACAGCTTAGCATAGCTGTATGTTTCATCCAAACAATTAGTAGTAACATACTTATTAGCTTTACCAAAATGTAACGTATGAAGTGCTTAAATAAGCTTACCCAAACAGGCAAGCACCTCTTTATATTATTGTTACTATAAGAGTGCGGGTGGCTGATGAGTGTGTAAATACTCATCATTTTTATCATATTTTAACTGCCAAAACACGTGAAAACACTCGAAAACACATCCAAATACTGAAAATATCCCAAAGATCGTGTTTTATATGTTTTAGATGCAAAATGATTAAAAACAAATGAAAATCGTACAAAGTTTGCATAATTGGCAGTTTCAGTCCCCCAACTTTCAAAACTTGACAAAATCAGTCCCGGAGCATTTATTTTGAAAAGAAAAGTCAAACCAAATTCTTAAAAGTCAAAATTTATCAAAAATGATCTTTGGGTGAAAATCTTTCAAAAAGTTACAAGTTTAGTCCCTGAAGTTTCACATTTGGCAAGTTTGGTCCCTGAACTTTCAGAATTGGCAGAAATGGCCCCTGGTGGAATATTGTGGAAGGAAAATGCAACTTTGATCCTTGGAAAGTCACAAGTTGTCAAATTTGATCCTTGGATTACATTTTCAGAAATTTACAGGTTCGGTCCCTCAAGTTTGCAAAAATGATAGTTTTGGTCCCCGAGTGTTTAATTTTGGAAACTCAACAACAAAGGATCCTTGGAAATTTAATATGTGGCAAATTTAGTCCTTGGAAAGAGTTTCGAATACGTGGCTGAATCTACCCTCAACTTTCAGCTTATGTCAATTTTGGCCCTTGTGTTTTCATTTACTAAAACCAAACAAACCATTCCTTTACAAACCCAACACACCTTTACATAAACTCTTAAACCAAATCCTAACCCACTAACAGTCCCTGGCCCAACCTCACCAGGCCCATCACACACTCAACCCAACATTTAAACAAACCAACACCCCCGTTATATATTATTCACTCCAGGTCAAACCTCCCCAGTCAAACATATACCCTGTCTCCTTCTCCACTCTATTACCCGCCAAACAACCCTCACCCTCCATGACTTTTCCTGCTAACACTCTACCCCTCTCCCCAAGACCTCAAAAGTATACTCCACTCACACCTTCCCCAACCTCTCACAATCTCCTACCTAACACTTCCACCCTGGCAATCCTCCATAAACCTCTTTTGGCGCCAAAACACAATTAAGGGACATGATCAATCAAACTTTAAATTGATGGTTGGGATTTAATCAGAGGGTCACAAGGAACAATTCGGCATCAACTTCTCTCACAAAAGAAGCACAAGAAGCCATTTTTCTTACCTACCTCTTTTTAGTATAAATAGGATTCACTTGTAAGCCTCAAGGGCATCTATCTTTCTGTTTTAAGTTTATTTTTCAGTACGTAGTTAGTTTGTAAACTCTTTTATGCATTCTAATTTTAATTCAAAGCAATTTTAAGTTAATTCGATTTTGTACTCAAATTTATAAATTGTTGGAATTGTTGTTGTCTAAGGTTGAATTGTGTAAAGAATCCCCCCAGAAGCGTTTGTAAACTTGTTTCTCACTATTTAAATTTTTAAACAAGAAAAAAAAAATAGAAAGAATACAAGGAAGTTAAAAAAAAAAAAAAAAAAATGGTGAACATGGTGTTGCAGTAGAAGTAAAGCTATGGATATGGTATGGTTTAGAGCTCTTTAATCTTAGTTTTATTTTCTGTTTTCTTTCTTATTTCAGTATTGTAACTCTTCATTTTCAGTTCAATTAAAGTTTAATCCAAGTTTGTTCAAATTCGAATTTTGCTTTTTTTTCTTTAAATTCTTGAATTTTATTCAAAGTTTACTGTTTTTGGTTTATAAATATCATTTAAATGTTAGTAAGCTAGTTTTAATTAAAAGGAAACAAGAAAACAGAAAAGAAAAGAAAAAGAGAAAATATCAAAGAAAATTCTAAAAAAAATAAAAATTTTGAAGAAGAAAAGAAGAAGAAGAGAAGCAGTAGCAGACAGACATGGTGGTGAATTTGGTTTAGAGTCTCATGGGAGATAATTAGGTTGTTCTTATGGTTCCTTATTCTCAGATTCCCTCAAAGCTTTGAAAATTCAAGTTAGTTTATCTTATGATTTGGTGATATTTATGTTAATTGGAATTTGTTGCTGATAATTGTTGATTTCTGTTCATTTGAGTTTGTGCTAGCATAATATAAATTAACTAGTCTAGTTTGTGTAGTAAATTAGTGGTTTGCATTGAAAATCTTTCAAAACAATTAGTTTAAGGGGTGTTTGGAATGGCCTGATCTGTTGTTCTCTTGTGTAACTTTGTGTTCAAAAAATGCTTAGACATCATTTTTAGGGCCAGTATAGTGAAACAAAAGAATAAAATGCAGTGGTATAGTGAGAAAGTCAAAATTGGCCTTAACCCATAGTATTTCCATAACTGTTAGGTTTTAAGAATTCTTAATCTTCATTTTAGTGATAGAAACTGTTTGGCTAGCTTAGATTAGTCTCATCTTAGGTTAATACATCATAACTAATCATCTAGGGTCAATCAAAGTTTAACATAGTCAACTTAGGTAAAATTTGGAGAAAGTCAAAATTGCATAGTCTGAATTTGGGATAACTTTCAAATCTAATCCTAGGATTCATTAGTTAATGAAATCAAGTAAGGTTTGTTGATTTAGAGTCCTTGCCAGCTTGTTAATCAATTTCAAAAAGAAAATCTAGATTTGAAACTAGTTTGCCCATTGAAATTTGACTTGGAAGTTAGTGGTTTGACTGAAAATATCCCCTGCATCTCAGAGTTTTGCTCATTTTTAACTAGCCATAGATTATTCATTTTTAGGAGTTAAGCTGTGATCTTTGTAGATTTAGGTAGCCCCCTAGGTTATCTTGATTTTGCCCCCATTAGGTTTTAATTTAGAGCTTATTTGGTGCTTATTTTGAGCAACCTTTTGTCTTATTTTGGGACTGCCACTGCTCCTTTTGTGTTCTTGTTCATCAAACTGAGTTCATTGATCTTAGCTGTTGTTGTTGATCCAGTTGTTGTTATTATTGTTTATTGTCATTTTTGTTGTTGTTTATCTGTTTGCATAAGCTCTTGTGAGTCTTGAGCTTATTTGAGCTTATTATAGCTTTTGTTTGGCTATTACTTGTGTTCTTGTTGGTGTTTACTGAATCTGTTTGATTTCTTGATTCTTGTTGTTGTTTCTGTTGAATTTGAGTTGTGATTGTGTCTGTTGATGTTGTTGTACTACTTGTTGATGTTTAGCTTATTCAAGCATTAAGCTTGTTTAAGCTTATTTGGATACTTGGTTTGGCAGTCAAAAAGAAAAAGAAAGCAAAGAAAAGTTTGAAATTCATTTTTAACATCAAGGATTTTGTTGTTATAATCTGTTTTCCAAAAAGTCAGGGTGTGATTTTGTGTTTGTGTTTTGTGTTGTGAAGCAGAACTAAAAAGAAAAAAAAAA
>LBNU01011018.1:412252-461277 GCA_014162995.1 Artemisia annua
CGGTCTCACAAATATCACATTGCACGAGTTTACGAGGTAATCTTTTTCCTAAAAGGTTTACTTGTATTTCTCTACGTCTAGTTGTCACTCACGATAACTTTGACTCCACTTTGTTGATATTTTTGTGTACTTGTTGTTTTGCACACTAAAACACAACGAATGGGTGGCCAATTGGCCGGAATATGGGCCGGTGTTGTTTACTACTTCCTACCGAACTTATTGAATATAAATGACTTTAGCGCAAGCAAAATTCTTTTGTATAAATGACGTTCTGCATTTAAATCAGTAAATGCGATGTAAAAGAACTTGACATGTGTAACATTGGATATACGAATCTAAATTGTTACTTGACTTATATTAGAGTGGACTTGTATTTGTATTTGTATTAATTAAGCTCAAGCTCAATGGATATGTTTAGTCATTAGTATAAACATTGAGGCATATGTAATCACAATTATGAATCAATGAATATCTCACATTAACATGACATCGAGCCTAAGATCCAAAAACCCAAAGTCATTTTTTTTGGGTTCTAATAAAATCGACAACCAAATGTCGACCGCCGCAAGGTTTATATTTTTTGTTTCTTTTTTCATCGACTACACACAAGTTGATTACAACAAGTCCCTTTCATCAATCACCATTTGAATTATGTTGTGACTTCATATTCCTCCAAAGTGAAGAATAGATATTCATTTAATGAACTTTTGTCTTCTTTAGTCGACTGACTTCTTAGTCGACTAGTTGTTTATTTTTCTTATCCTTTAGTCGATTGTTAAATTGACTCATCTCACCCTCGTTCATAATGACGAACGATGCTCCCCACACTCCTACACTATCACATACCGATAAACTATATGTCGTTAACTCAATCACTAAATGCGTGATATGATCCATTAGGTTTAAGGTTTGAATTATGTTGCTTATTATTAAAGCTGTGAACTATCCATTTATTATAAGTACAAATGTCATCTCACATATCAATCAATAAAATTATTTTGTTATTTTACAATTTCGGACATTCTCATACTTGATGCCATACCAAAATCTAGACACTGACTCATGGAACACTTATACCAATAATGTTACGTAGCTAATTGACACGTCTCATATTACTATTTTAGTAAGTAAAGATGAATGTAAAAGCTCTAATAGCCGAGACGAATTTAAGTAAACATATGTGACAATCGAGTGGATGGTACTAATAGTACGTGGTGGATGTTACTAACAGTACGTGACCCAGGAGTTACGTACTTTTGAGTTTTGACATTATTGAACATGCTATGTCAAGCAGGTAGCCGCTCAACTAAAACGTGGAACCAAATTAAAAAGTGTAAAAAGTAATTCCTATTCTACCAACGGCATTTTCGTAATTATACATCCCAGCTAAAATATATGTTCTTCCCTCTTGAGTTTTTACACCTTCTGCTTTCAGATTATAGTTCATCAATATTTGTATAAAAACTTTTTGATTTTTAACGACATATGGACAATTTTTTATAAAATTTATTACTTGTTTATTTTTCTTCAAGTTATTTTGACGTTCCAGCTCTTCATATTCTTTCACAAAATCTGGATCCATGAAGAATTGAGTAATCGTCGGTTCATTAGTCCTTATCTCCTTCTTTTGTTGTTGTTCATCAGCTTTTTCTAGCTGCTTCTTCAGCCTTGGAGCCATCTTTATCATCAGCTTGATCAACTGCTTCTTCACCTTAATCNAAAAAAAAAAAAAAAAAAAAAAAAAAAAAAAAAAAAAAAAAAAAAAAAAAAAAAAAAAAAAAAAAAAAAAAAAAAAAAAAAAAAAAAAAAAAAATTCAAAGATCACATAAAGATTTTATCAACCATCTTTGCATCTAACCATTGCTGCTCTCCAATATCATCTATGAACATGGCCTATATCTTCACCTGTATGAAGAGCATCATAAACTCCTAGATCATCAATTCTATCTTGCTCTGCAATTTTTCCCTCAGCCTCAAGCTCTTTCCTCTGTACATATGTCCTGAGCGATTTTCTTGTCCTTTTTATTTTGTATCCAACAAGTGTTGCACCTTTTTCACAAGTTATGATAAAAGTAAATTTTCAAGTAATGTTATTTGAACAAGTTACACAATTCTTCATAAAAAGGTATCAATACATACTATGACAACGGTCAAACTCAGGTTAGCAACTGTAAAATTTTTTTAACATTCTTGACTAAACTTACTCGTTTTAAGTTTATTTTGTACTTGTCAGGTCATTTTGTTAGATTGTCATTTTCTTAGGAACCCTTGTTTGCGAACGCGCCTTCGAACTAGGATCTTATTTAAACGTCGTTTAAACGTCACGATATGCTCATGTCATTTTAAGTTATTAAAGTCACTCACATTTATAAACTTAAGTCATTTTATATTATTTCACATCTTTTACGTTCAACCGGTAAACTTATTGTCACGTTTCATACCTATACATTAACAGTGTATCTTTTAATTTAACACTTACCTTTGTTGTTAAATCAGACTTCATACATCACAGGTTTTAATCTTCTTTGATCGGTATAAATGGAACAAGGGTTTGGGACAGAAACTTGTAACAGAAAAATACAAGAATATAAACTGAATATGTATTGATCGATTGAATGAATATCTTACAACTGATGATTTGTTTACAGACTCTCAACCTATATATACTATATGAAGCGGCACCAACAGGAAGAGAGGATACCGTTTCATTAAAAGTAATGGACACAATAACTATCTAACCGCTATAACCCTTACTAAACGGTTATATTTCTTGACCCAGCCCAATACTAAACGGTTTACAGGCTTTTACATACATAATATACATACTAAGTCCCCTAACTTTTGCTTCTATAACATTAAGGTCCAACATTCACCCCCCTAATGTTATAGATGCAACTCGAGTCTTCTTTACTTGACTTCACAGAAAATCGATCGCTTCTTTCTTCTGATGGACCGTCGCTCTCTTTCTTCCTTGCTTCTTGTTGGATCGATTAAACTTGCTTCGTTCTTTTTTGTTCGTCATGCTTTCTTCCTTTCTTTTGACGTGCTTTCGCTTTTCTTGCCTTCTTTCTTCCTATCTTTCATTTCTTTCTGGTACGTGCTTACTTACGTATCCTTTCGTTCAAGCGTGCTTACTTACACTTTCTTTCTTGTAAACGTGCTTACTTACGTTTACTTTGTTACTTGCGTGCTTACTTACGCGTTCTTTAAACAAGCGTGCTTACTTACGTTGTTCTCTTACTGGTAAAAATCTAAGATTTCTTGAAAACACAGGTTTTCTCTTACTTACTTACTTTGAAAAAAATAGATTTTCTCTTACTTACTTTGAAACGTTAAAGTTTCACTTACTTACTTACTTAGACAATTGGCCGGTCACAGTTGCCTATTTCGTACTCGTACTGAACTTACTCCGTCAAGGTGTTGCCCGGTCTTTTGCAACTCCTCGGTTTTTTTTACTTCTTGCTATGTGAACCACAATGGTTCGGTTTCTTACTTTCTTCAATTAATTTGGGATTATACCTATTATTTTCCTGCTTACTACTTCTTCTTCCCCTTACTTTCCCTTTTCTCTAAAAACTAAATCTAATTCTAGGTTAAAATCAGAAAATACAGGGAAATACCAAAAAATCGTTCCTTCCTTTTGTTGGGTAACCGTAATTGGTCGATATGATTTATCGAAAGTACTTTTCGTTTCCTTTCAATCGAACGATGCCTGATCTTTTCTTCTGGTCTTACTCCGGTTGCCTTTGTGGGGTNTAAGAAAATACAGGGAAATACCAAAAAATCGTTCCTTCCTTGTGAACAGGTTATCTTCCTTCTTTCTTTTCTTACTACACACAAAGGTTGTACAACAACCCTTCGCTGTTGATTCTTGCTTTTCAATCGATCATCACTTGCACTCGTTCTTCCCTGGATCGATTAACGTGCTCTGATGCCACTGTTGTTAAATCAGACTTCATACATCACAGGTTTTAATCTTCTTTGATCGGTATAAATGGAACAAGGGTTTGGGACAGAAACTTGTAACAGAAAAATACAACAAGAATATAAACTGAATATGTATTGATCGATTGAATGAATATCTTACAACTGATGATTTGTTTACAGACTCTCAACCTATATATATATACTATATGAAGCGGCACCACCAGGAAGAGAGGATACCGTTTCATTAACACTCTGTTCTCGAGCTATTTCCGAAAGGAAAAGAAAAGAAATGATAAAGGAAGAAAAGAAAAGAAGAGAAATGGAATGAAAGAAAGTGATATATGTTATGTTCTTGAGTTGATAAATAACTTAAAGACAAGAAATGAAATATACATGTATAATTACAATTCTACCCTTTTAAACACATACACTATTAATTGCTTAAAATTAACTACCAAAAATTCTGATATCATCATCTAAGATTATTTATTCAGTTATTCTCAAACCAACAATAATTTACTCGTAATATGCTTAGTCCAAATAATTGCACCAGAATTATATGTTACATATCAGCATTATTCGGCCCATTTATTTGACTAATGAATTAATAAATAAAGCCCATTAGTTTACATCAATAAATCTGGTGCCCTAAATTACACATATCGAGCATTTGGTATTCAAGCCACCATCTTCAAAAGATCAAAAAGCAGATGAACAAACCTTTCTTAGTCAGAAGCTTTTCACAGTACATCAATATTGTTGAAATTCAACAACAGTAATTGTACAACTTTTATGTTAATAGTTGTCAGGTGCTTCTCTATTTCTAACATCAAGATATAGCATAAAAATTGTGATGGATGATTTTGAAGCAAATGAAGATCGTACTGATTTTTAAGTGGAAAAATCAAGCGTTGGTAAAGATAAGGGTAGATTTGTCAGTTAAGTCTTTGTTATGAGATTTCCTTCACAATCCTCCCAGTTTTGGGAGGAAACTTTTTGGACAAAAAAGCCTCTGATTTTCCCTCCTAATTCTTTCATTTCATTTCCTTTCTGCTCTTGAAAAATCTGGAGAACACAAAAAAAAACCTAGTTCCTTTCCTTTTCTTTTCCTTTCTCCTCTAAATAAATCTTAAGAACATAGTGTAAAAGTAATGGACACAATAACTATCTAACCGCTATAACCCTTACTAAACGGTTATATTTCTTGACCCAGCCCAATACTAAACGGTTTACAGGCTTTTACATACATAATATACATACTAAGTCCCCTAACTTTTGCTTCTATAACATTAAGGTCCAACATATACGAATTTAATAAGAATAAAGGAAAAATACTAACTTGTAGAGTGTTTCAGAAACACTTGCTTTATCAGCGATAACATGCTTACNAACCTTTTAATTTAATACTTACTACTTAATCATTTACACACACACATTCATCTCACATACTCCACTCCTTTTTCTCTAGTTAGTTTTTGGTTTTCCTACCTATCCTCCCCCTGTTGTGGTCGGCCAAGCACAACCAACGATCACCATCATCCATTTTTCCTGTTTCATTCAAGAAAATATCACCATTACATCACTTTTAAACTTGTGTACAACCATCTTCCTTTGAAGAGCCCTCAAAGAACATCCTTCAATCCTTTAAAAACCACAGCCCCTAAGTCTTACATGCCATTTTTGAAGTTTCATGAAAGGTAAAATACAAGGTGTAAGACGAATTGTGTCTATCTTCCACCAAAAACTCTTGTATTGGTCATTTAATGCACTTTTCATGTTCGTCAAATAAAGTATGGTTTTGATTAATTTACCATTGAGTTCATAACTTTAAAATAGTGTTAAGATGTTCTAAAAATGGTCTATAAACTTGGTTGAGTCGTTTTTGGCAGTTTGGTTGGTTAAAAAGTGCATGAAAGTGGTCTAAACAATTAAACAGCTTGCTGATGTAAACTTTAGGACGACTACTAGAGGGCATAAGTCATTCATAAATTATCATATTGACATGTTCCTTGAGCCTAAATATAAGTATTTGAGTTAGCTTTCCCCCAAACCAGGAATCTTAAGCGGAAATGAAAGGGTAGGGTGAGGGAAAAGAAAAGGGGGGAAGTTTTGCCGAGGACTTTGTGTCCTCGGGAAAATGTTCATCGCCCGTTCCAAGTTCTTTTTGTATTGATGCAAGATTATATTGATATTTAATTTAAGACGAATCAAGTATATACATATAACACTTTGAACTCTAGGGTCCTTGACTTCACTTCATTTTCGCATTAACAGATACCAAAAGGTTAAAAATCTTAATCGTGATAAAATATATTAAAAATTCAGAAGTTAAAATATTGTGTGATGAATACTCATTTCCTTTTGTATTTATATATCAATCTCTCTCTATATATATATATAAAAGCTCATCTATACTACTATCTACAAACACACAACTCATTCGGTACACAATATTATTTCCTTGAGCATTATAACGACAACGTCTCATTACACACATTCAACCAACCACCGCAACAGAAAATTAGGGTTTCATTGATAAGCACAGCATGTCGGCCCGTATAAGAATAGCGGAGTGCATGCCGAAGATATCAAACTCGTATTGGAGATCCATTGTCCACAAACTCGGCGAGCTTCTAAAATATGTCACCGTGTACATGGACAATGGAAATCGTAACGACAAGTCAGCTCATGATCTCGAAATGAACCAGACCAACGAGCTGCCTCAGTCGTTACCTTTTGTCTTGTCCTTCACTAATTTAACATATAGTGTAGAAGTAAGGTCTAAGTTTGGTCTTCCAGCCATATTTAGACATCCAAACAGTGCCGCTGTTCCAGCAACCGTGGCTGATCCGGTTGGAAGAGATCATTTGTCATCAATGAATAAAGTTTTGTTAAATGATATTTCGGGTGAAGCTCGAGAAGGTGAGATACTGGCGGTACTTGGTGCTAGTGGTGCGGGAAAATCGACTTTAATCGATGCTTTAGCAAATCGAATAGCTAAAGGAAGTTTAAAAGGAAATGTTACATTAAACGGAGAACAATTAGAATCAAAACTTTTGAAAGTGATTTCGGCTTATGTTATGCAAGACGATCTGTTATTTCCTATGTTAACGGTGGAAGAAACTTTAATGTTCGCGGCTGAGTTTCGTCTGCCGCAAACATTATCAAAGTCAAAGAAAAAGCAGCGTGTCCAAGCCCTGATTGATCACTTAGGGCTTAGAAGCGCTGCTAACACAATCATAGGCGATGAAGGCCATAGAGGTGTTTCGGGTGGAGAAAGAAGACGTGTTTCGATTGGTACGGATATCATTCACGATCCGATTATATTGTTTCTAGATGAACCAACTTCAGGACTCGATTCGACTAGTGCTTATATGGTTGTAAAGGTGTTACAACGTATAGCACAAACTGGTAGTATCGTGATTATGTCCGTACATCAACCAAGTTATCGGTTACTTGGTTTATTTGACCGATTATGGTTTTTATCTCGTGGACAGACGGTTTATAGCGGCTCTCCAAGTAATCTTCTTTCATTTTTTGAGGATTTTGGTCGTCCAATACCTGATAAGGAAAATGGGACTGAGTTTGCGCTAGATTTGATTCGAGAACTCGAAGGTTCCCCTGAAGGGACTAAAAGTTTAGTCGATTTTAATAAATCGTGGCAGATTAAGAGGCGTTCGAGACATAATGCAATAGGTTATGAAACACCTACACACGGTTTATCTTTAAAAGAAGTGATTAGTGCTAGTATATCGCGTGGTAAATTAGTATCTGGTGTTACTAATAATGATAGCTCGAGCTCCAAGGTTCATAGATTTGCTAATCCAATTTGGATGGAAATGATTGTTTTGTCGAAACGATCGTTTATAAATTCATGGAGGATGCCTGAGTTGTTTGGGACACGGTTGGGTGCTGTTATGGTAACTGGTTTTATTCTAGCTACAATGTTTTGGAAGCTAGATGATTCGCCTAGAGGTGTTCGTGAACGAATAGGGTTCTTTGCGTTTACTATATCGACAACGTTCTTTTCTTGTGCGGACGCGTTGCCTGTTTTTATACAGGAACGGTTCATTTTCATGAGGGAAACTGCTTACAACGGGTATAGACGGTCTTCGTATGTCTTGTCACATTCGCTTGTAGCGATCCCATCTTATGTGTTTTTGTCATTTACATTTGCTATAATCACATTTTCGGCAGTTGGACTCGATGGTGGTGCTTCGGGCTTCTTCTTTTACTTTACTATTATCTGGGCCTCATTTTGGGCGGGTAACTCATTCGTGACGTTTTTATCCGCGGTTGTCCCTCATGTTATGATAGGGTATGTCATTGTGCTCGCGCTACTCGCCCAGTTCCTATTATTTAGTGGATTCTTCATTAGTCGTGATCGAATTCCAGACTACTGGATTTGGTTTCATTACCTTTCTTTGGTTAAATACCCGTATCAAGCGGTTTTACACAACGAGTTCGAAGATCCTACCAAATGTTTCGTTAGAGGGACACAGATTTTCGATGGGAGTCCTTTAGCAGATTTTGATTATTCCTTGATACTGAAGCTGTTAGATAACGTGAGTGAAACATTAGGGTTTAACATCACGGTGAAGACTTGCGTGACCACGGGTGCCGATATATTGAGGCAGCAAGGTGTCACAGATTTCGGCAAATGGGGATGTTTGTTTATCACTGTGGCTTGGGGTTTCTTGTTCAGGATTTTGTTCTACTTTAGCTTGTTGATTGGAAGCAAAAACAAAAGGAGCTAAAGTGTAAACAGAAGAATCTGGTGAGGGGTGGGGGGTTGGTTTACTATTTTATAAGTTTTGAATCGAACGGGAAAGGGAAAAGCCTTTTAAGTATTTATAATTTTATACTGTATACAATTTCTTGTTCGTAATAAGATTGTAATATGGAAACAATAACTATCATTATTTTTCATAATGTTAATAAGATTCGAATGGTTAGTTGTATATAATTGTGTTATCTCTCACCTTTATAATTTTAGCCTATAAACCTAACTAAAAATTGCTTACATGTATCATGTATGAAATGATGTTTCGTGACTTGGAAAATGTACATGTCGCTCACAAATAATCAAATTATATAATATTATTGTTTTGTGCGAGAGAAAAGTACTCTAAAATATATATTTGTGTTTGTTAAATTTCACAGTTTACAATACTGTCGGAAAATTTGTGACATTGACATCCGATCCCTCCGTCAATAAACATTAAACATCCATAGAGACGAACGATGCAAATTGTTTTCCGTTATCTGCTAACATGGCTCTAACATAACTGCATGAGGGACAGTTTCGTCGTTTTGATTGTAACATGAATGTTTTAGCACCTTACTATTATTAGTATATACTTTTTAATTTTACTTATTATTATTATTAATATTATTTTATTTTTATTAATAATATTACATTTTTATATTTGTAAATTTTTCATATTTTATTTTAAAATTTTTCTATTATTATTATTATTATTATTATTATTATTATTATTATTATTATTATTATTATTATTATTATTATTATTTTAAACATCACTTTATTATTATTATTATTATTATTATTATTATTATTGTTATTATTATTATTAGTTTTAAATTTTTATGTTTTTTTATAATATTATTATTTATTCTTAAAATTATTATTATTGTTGAAACCCAGTTTTCATCTTTTTCAACTTAAACTCGTTTTATTGATCTTCTTTAAACCAAAAACACACACAAACCCCTTTTTAATAAAATCATCTTTATTGATGAATTAGGTGAGATAAAGATGATGTTGCTAAAAATGAGTTTGTGTTGGTTTTTGGTTTGAAGAAAATGAAGAAATTAGGTTTAAGTTGTAATTTGTAAAATATAGAAGTAAGTTCTAATAACAATAACAATAATATAAAATTTTAAAATTAATAAATAAAAATAACAAAATAATAATGATAATTGTAAAAATATAAAAAAATTAGAAGTAAAACAATAATAATATTAATAAAATAAAGCAACAACTACAACAACAACAACAAAAAAGTGTAAAATACATCTCTGTTACAAGTAAAAGAACGAAAAATACCCCTTCATAACAAAACCACATTAGCATATGACGGAAAAAAATTTGCATCATTCGGCCCAAAGGATGTATATTGTATAACGTTTATTGACGAAGGAATGTAGATATCTTATTTTCAAACAAAAATGTAAAGTGTGAGACAAAGCAAACTAGAGAGTTATATTTTGGAGTATCAGACGTCATTTGAGATTAAAATTTCCATTTCTCAAGAAAATCAAGGAACCCTCATTTTCAGGCTTTTGATGGGTCGTCACTGTTAGCAAAGTGACAACATATTATACTGAAAAACCAATACCCACATAAGTAGTTAGGGTTCGTTTGGTTTATTAAGGGGTTTGAATTTGGATTATGATTAGGATTTGAATTTGAATTTGAGGTTAGTTTTAAGGGAAAAAAACTATAAGAGAAAAAATATATAAATAATATAATGTTATTATTTTAAACATATATAAAAATTAATAAATTTCTCATTATAAATTAAGTTTTAAATTAAAATTAAATGTTGACATTAAATGTAGGCCCACCACTTTTAGAAGAAAATAAAAGGTATTAGTAAAACTTTTCCTATCTAAGCCTTTTATGATCAGGATTGAGTATAGCACATATCCATCATTCATGTCAAACCGTGGACCCTCATTTTTCTTATACCAAACTGTTCTTATACCAAGCCTTTTATGATCAGGATTGAATAAAGGTTTTTTTAACAAGAATAAGGCGTCTAATGTTCCAGTTGTTAATGTTTCGCATACTTCTGATTTGATTCATGATGGCACTGTGGTGGATGAGGCTGGTTCTGAATATGCTAATAACATGGTTAACGAGGGCAATAGGGCTGGTAATGATGATGTGGTTGAAGCTTCGCATCAAACAGACCAAGTGAAGCCGATTTCACTTGGTAATCTTCAAGGAGATACTTTTAACTTGGCCGATCAAGTTGGTGTTGATACTCAGGCTAATGGTGTTCAACCTAATGTGGAACAATTGATTGCTAATGCGCATAAGAATTTTGAGGAAGCTATGGATAAAATTCAAAGTGAGATTGTTGCTAATGTTAATGCAACAAATACTCCTCCTTCGAGCGTTCCTAATGCTCCCAAGGTTGATACTGCTAGTGGTACTGGAGTGAAGTCGGTTACTTACGCGGGTGCTACTTCTAATGAACCTCAGAAAAACGCGTCTAATTTTCGGAGGTTGGAATGTAGCAAAAAGAAGGATGATGTTGACCTTTCAGTTCCAATGAAAGTAGTGGAAGAGGTGAATACGAGGTTCGAGAACACTCTCTATGGTTACTTCCTTGGGCAACGCCTTGCGTTTCCTGTTGTTGATTACTATGTACGCAATGCTTGGGCAAAGTTTGGTGTGCAAAAGGTAATGATGAATGCAAAGGGGTTCTTCTTCTTTAAGTTCACTTCGAAGAAAGGTGTTGATGATGTGCTTGAAAACGGTCCTTGGTTGATTAGAAATGTTCCTATTATTCTTAAACCATGGACTTTGAACACAAATCTACTTAAAGAGGATTTGACTAACATCCCGGTGCTCATGATGTTCCCCTTGCTATGTTTTCTGATGATGGCATCAGTCTTTTTGCAACACTGATTGGCACGCCCAAAAGGTTAAATGCTTTTACAAGCCAAATGTGCAAGGAATCGTGGGGTCGTAGTAGTTTTGCAAGATGCATGATAGAAGTGAAGTCGGATGAGGTGCTTCGGGACAGCCTCACTGTTGAGATACCATTACTTGATGGTTCGGGTTCGACTATTGAGAAGATTCGGGTTGAGTACGAATGGAAACCACCGCGGTGTGATAACTGTAAGATCTTTGGTCATACTATGGGTGATTGTCCTAAAGTTGTTGCACCTCCAGCTCAATCTACTAAGTCTGCTAATGATAGTTTTATGACTGTCAATAATAGAAAGAAAGGTAAGCAGGGTGGCTCTAATACTCAGGGTAATAAAGGGGTTACTAAACCAGTTGTGGGTAAGCAGTTTCAGTATCAACCCAAGAAGACCTCAACTGTACCTAAGAAGATGGATGGCACTAAGAAGAAGGCTCCTGATGTGCCTAGTACGAGTGGAACGAAGATTGCTACATCAAATCAGTTTGATGCGCTTAATCTTGATGATGCGGATGCTATTGGTAATCCGTCTAATGATAATAACAAGGATGTGGATGCGGGGAGTTCCATGGAAGCCAATGCGGAGGAGTCTTATAAGACCGGTAGTACAATTGAAGTTAATAAGGATGGGTCTAATAAGACTGGTAATACAATGGAAGTTAATGAGGAAGAGGCTAGTAAGGGTTCTACGCCTATTGTTGAGAAAATTGGTAAGCTTGAAAGCTTCTTATAGATGGTGTAGCAACTCTTGTGGATGATGATGGTCAGCCTATCCCGTCGACCTCTGCCACTAAGAGGGGTAACCCATTTTCTAAGGTGGGAAAAATTGTGGTGTCAGATTCTGAAGACGAGGTGGCCAACCCATTTGATGAGTCTGCCAATCTTTTTGGTGGGGGGCAAGAGTTTGAACAAGATTATGATGACTATGATGATTATGCGAACCAGGTTTATGATCTTCCCGGTAATTTGGATGCTTTTAATGCCATGTATGGTACCAAGCTTCAAGGCCTTAGGAAGTAATTTATTTTCGTTGTTCTTATGTTAGCATTTGAGAAGTGGTTTGATTTCTAGTTTTAGAAATTAGGAAGTATCTTGTTATGTAAGCTTTTAGCCTATGTAACGGGCTGAGATGTGGGACTTCACCCATATCCATTGTACTTAACAGTTTTTTGGCTAATATATTTACCAGGGTGCAGGATTACTCCCCTTTACCCAAAAAAAAAAAAAAAAAAAAAAAAAAAAAAAAAAAAAAAAAAAAAAAAAAAAAAAACTGTTCGTCCTCAGTGATGTATAGTGGCTTACTTTAATTGCACTGTTCGTCATCAAGGATGTTTGGTGGCTGACTTTGATTAATGGTAGAATGAACCATTTTGTTTCTCCACATCCAAACAGCCCACATTGTAACGAAGCAAACACCCTGAAACACTTTATGAAGATAACATGGGATATGTTGACTGAACGACCCGTTTATCACATCAGCGAAATCCATTCTAACATCAGGAAATTTAACCCCCCCCCCCCAACTTAAACATTTGCGCCAACTGCGCTTTACCTTCGGACAAGCAATTAAAATATGATCCAATTATTCGGGAACCTCTTCGCATAAATGACATAAAACTTTATGTCGATTCCGCGTGTCAATCTTGTCAACTGGGAGCCTATCCAAATCTGCCCTCCAAACAAATGCATAACCACCCTTTTAAGTTTAGTGTAAACTAATAAAACTTTATGATTTAACATCTTCGTAAACTTCGTAAAGAGTTAACTACATTTTTGGTCCTTGTGGTTGTATCAAAATTTCACTTTTGGTCCAATTTTCAAAAAACGTGAGATTTCAGTCCAAAAGGCATACTTTGGTTCGACTTTTGGCCCAATTTTATAACGGAGTTAGTTTAGTAGTTAAGTCTAATTGTAAATTGGCAACATTAGTCATTTAACCTAACGGTCGTTTGCAACGTTTGTCCTTTATACCAAAGATCACTTGCAATGTTTGCACCGTTAGTCCTTTCAATTAGTTAGTCTTTTAAAAAAAATCTAAAAAATAAATCAAAAAAAATTAGAAAAAAATTCTAAAAAAATGATTTTTTTTTTGTGGAAATTTTTATAAAAAAATAATTTGAAAAATCTTTTTTAAGAAAAAAAGTTATAAAAAAATCTAATAAAAATTTTCATAAATAATTTGAAAAAAAAAAAGTTTTTTTGTCGAAAAAAATAATTCAAAAATTTTTTAAAGGAAAATTTTTCTAATAAAAATTTTCTTAAAAAATTCTAAAAACAAAGTTTTTTTGTCGAAAAATTTTTGTCCAAAAAAAATAATTCGGAAAAAATTTTGTTTAAGAAAAAAAATTTATTAAAAAAAATTCAAATAAAAATTTTCTTAAAAAAATTCGAAAACAATTCTAAAAAAAATTTTTGACGAAAAAAATTTTTTCCAAAAAAAATAATTAGTAAAAAATTTTGTTTAAGAAATTTATTTTTTCTAATAAAAATTTTCTTAAAAAATTCGAAAAAAATTCTAAAAATAAAGTTTTTTTTATCAAAAGTCAACTCCCCCATCACAATCCTTGAATAGAATTAACCACGTATATAGTGGTGTGTAAAAAGCGTGAGAAATCTTGGCCATGATAATCCGTGGGAAAAATTACCCACTACTGTTTGTGAGTAAATCGTGGCTAAATATTTACGTCATATTGTGAATAATGCATAGGTAAATATAAAAACCACACATTAAACACAAATATTCTTGAAATATAAAACAGACGATAATAAATAGATCATTCTTACATAAATATCAAGTCTGCTAATTAGCACAAACCATCATCATTCTAATGATTTCTCAAAACAAATAAAATAAACTGAAAAGAACAAACCATCATCATAATTTTTTTTTAGAATTTTTTTTTTCTTAAACAAAATTTTTTCCGAATTATTTTTTTTGGAAAAAAAAATTTTCAACAAGAATTTTTTTTGAATTTTTTTCGAATTTTTTAAGAAATTTTTTATTAGAAATTTTTTTTTTCTTAAACAAAATTTTTTTCGAATTATTTTTTTTGGAAAAAAAATTTTTTTAAAAATTTTTTTTTTTATATTTTTTTTTGATTTTTTTAATAATTTTTTTTTTTTTTTTTTTTTTTTTTTTTTTTTTTTTTTTTTTTTTTTTTTTTTTTTTTTTTTTGTTTTTTTTTATAAATTTTTTTTCTTAAAAAATTTTTTAGAATTTTTTTCTAATTTTTTTCGATTTTTTTTTTCAGAATTTTTTTGAAAAGACTAACTAACTGAAAGGACNTTATAAGCTCCGCAAGGTGGAAATACTTAACATAATACGACACATAAGCTGATTTATATTACTATCAGCTATAAGCATATAAACAAACGCTGGCTTTCATGCTCATTTTTTCTTTTTATAAATTTTTTTTCTTAAAAAATTTTTTAGAATTTTTTTCTAATTTTTTTCGATTTTTTTTTTCAGAATTTTTTTGAAAAGACTAACTAACTGAAAGGACTAACGGTGCAAACATTGCAGTTGATTTTTGGTATAAAGGACGAACGTTGCAAACGACCATTAGGTTAAAGGACTAATGTTGCCACTTTACAATTAGACTTAACGACTAAACTAACTCCGTTAGAAAATTGGACCAAAAGTGGAACAAAAGTATGCCTTTTGGACTGAAATTTCACGTTTTCTTTTTAAAATTGGACCAAAAGTGAAATTTTGATACAACCACAAGGACCAAAAATGTAGTTAACTCTTTGGTAAAAATAACTAACTAATTAATTTATAAACCTATTAAACTTTATATTTTAACTTTATTCACGTTATTTTTCGTATTCGTATTAAATATTTACTATGTTACATATGTAAGTAGTTAGGATTACTCTTTTTATATAAACTTTATTTCACAAACATTTATATAATCTTAAAGCTAAGTTGATATGTAATTGATATATAAAAATAAACGAGCGGTGGTACCGGCGCGTTGCTGCGGGAATGTTGTGGTTAATCTAAATTAGAAATAAAATGATTGAAAAAATTATTTTTGTTATTAAGGACTAAATTTGCAAAAAATCTATAACCGCAAGTACTATTTTTGTAAAGTTAGTCCTTTGGGACTAACTTTGAAATTAAAATTTAACCTGAGGTGGTTTAAAAATAAAAAATAAAAAAATAAAAAAATAATAAAATAAAATAAAATAAACTGCAGTGTTTTAACGAATGAATAGTAATTTTTAACGGGATCGATATGTTGCAAAGTTAGTCCTTTGGGACTATATTTGAAATTAAAATTTAACCTGAGGTGCTGTTTTTGTTAAATATTTAACCTCAGGGTCAAAAAAAATCGGATGAACAGTGTTTGCACTGTCCAAAACACTGTAGCCAAAGTGTTTTTACTGTAGCAATTTCTGCCTTTTTAATATATAGTATAATGAAAGGATAAGGTAAGTAAATGTGAGATGTGACAGCCGCGCGCGAGAAATTGCTGGCAGTAACAAAATCGGGTTGAAAGACTAATTTTTTGGTTGTGACCATGATCACTATGCACGCGCACTTAACGTGCTATACTTTGTCTGTCTCGTGCACATCCCATGATCTATCCAGTCAAATGTCTACTGAATTTCTCTATCATTTGTTACTTATCAGACATGATGATAGCTAAAAGAGAACCAACTTTGCTTTATTAGTGACACTAAAATGTTAGAAAGTGTATAACTAGTAATGCCGATTTGCATTCCTCACCTGTAAAATGTTGGTACAAATTTCATGTTGTTGCGTCCATATATAGATTATAGTTTTATACGTTACTTTTTATCCATCAAGGTGTTACAGTTATTCTAGAGATCTATAATAAAGAAAATGAAGAACAATGTAAGTGAGTCCAGATTGTGGAATGAAAACAAAAATTGCTGTTATTGAATAATGACGGCTAACTGAATGATTACAAGAACTCAAGAAGGATAGAATTCTTTTACAATTTACCTGAAAATTAGAAATGAAAGGAAAGACGACTTTATAGCCAGGAAAAGAGGCTAACAACCTTTCCCGCCAATTCTAACTCACAAACTATTAGCACGTGCACCTCATGTGATGGCCTGTAACGACCAAACAAGTGCAACTCACGAGACTATTACTTTTTACGTACCACCAGGTTTCAGAGTTTTATCCAGTGACAAGGAGTGTAAATAGAACACAAAAAAATCACAAACAAAACAAAGTGAATTGCTTCTTCTAATGAAGATGATTTGTACACATCAATCCTGCTTCATACACATCCGGCGCTTTGTATAACTTTCTGATACAACATGTCGAATCATCTCTTTTGTACAATCCCCAGAAAAGCAGCATCTATTATTTGTAACAAGTAAAAAAACTCACTTGGTGTACCTTCTATGCTACAGAGACTTGGCTTGTACAGAAAGAATAGCAGCAGGGTGCATTCATATATATAGTGAATACTAACTACATAAAGAAAACATAAACATAGATAAAAGAGAAAAACAAAAAAAATACAACACTTAATATCGATAAAAAGTTAAATAATATCAATAATCATTTAAACATGGAGCATCCAATAATGACAACTTACAAATTTCAACACATGAAATGAACTGAAGAAATATCATCCACCACATAAATTATTCCCGCCCAAACTTAAAACAACGGGAGGATAACGGCACATTGTACGTAAGACTAATATGCAAACCTATATAATACTACTAAAGATACCAATCACAGCGAACATTGTTTACTGACCAATTAATAGCAATCAAACGAATCAGTAAACGAAGGAAGCTTGAAAATCCCACACTAGTTCAAGATGCGTAAGGAACTACTAGTTCATGTCTTCTTTGCTACAAAATATTCAATAAAAATGGTTAATATCTATGCATACCTGCGACAAATGGTTATACAAATGACAGTGCAATGTGCAGTCAGTGTAACATAGATGGTTCACCCTTTGCCTGTCTTATTATCAAAAAAAGTTCAATTAGAATGCAATGCCCTAACCTGGTTTCAAAGACTATGGGAAAATTAGGCGAGACTTGGGTGGTAATGTTAAGAGAGTCAACGACTTACCAAAGGATGGATGACCATGGACTCTCAAAGTCGAAAGCAATATATTTGTAGGGATGTGGACTAGTGCATCACAATCAGTTTCTGTATAACTCAATTTCAGTTCACCAGAATCCCATTATAAAGTGGTTAACATGATTATATAGGGGCAAATAACAAAACTGGTCATCAATTCTATTCCATCGCAATCAAACTTAACATATCCCAAGGTATAGTCGAAGCAATGTCATAGGTCAAGCTAAATGAATGTGCATACTAACGAGTAACGGTATTAAGAAAGAAAAACAAAGACGGAAACTATAGACTCAGCGAACAGCAAGAATATCAAATGATGTATCATGAAGTACTCTGAAAGCATAAAAAACTAATCATCATAGTGATGTTTCTTGTAAGCTTTTTGAACTGATCAAATATAGCAACTCAAGGGACATAACATTTTTAGCCTTGCCGCAGGGTTAGATAACAAAACTTAGACTGCCCTTATGGCAGCATTTTGTAACGTTGAGGGCATAAGTCACGCATGAGGTGTGTTACAGACTTACAGCAGAGGAGATAAAAGACAGTCACAATTCAGGGTTTGAGTGATGAGTGAGAGAGAAGGGGATGTGTTATATCACTATAAGGCTAGTTGCTGCAATAAAGTAACCTAGTAGTCCAACTTATATTTCTATGTTTTTATTGATATGTTCCTGTTTAGTTTCTAGCAGTTACGTGTCATAGTCAGTTATGTCTAAATAGCAGTTGTAACTTATAAGCAGTTGTACTTGTAGTTATATATATGCAATAATAAGAAAAGGGACAGACAAGTTGTCTTTTCCAGAAAGTGTGTGTGTTTAAGAGATCGGCGAGTTCTCTCTAATGAGCTCTCAAAATTCATGAGTAAATCGAACAAAAAGGGCAGAACATCAGACAAACACTCAAAACTCTCATCAGATTTCATCCTACAAAGACCCATAACCAGATCAGTAAGTCGGGACCATAAGTGGATGATGTGGAGCTGATGTGGACTTAAATGGTGAGTCAGGTGGTCCTGTGTTAAGGGTAGTCTTACACCAAGGAACAAAAAAGGTTATTTATCTAGTAGAGTATAAGGCATGTAGCCATATGTACATTTGCTTAATATCCTCACTTGATCAATATGATACAATTATCCACTTAATGAACCAACTCCTTCATCTCGCATACTCCAACAATTCTGACAATCGTGTTAAAGGTGACTGTGCCAAGTTTCTATTCTTGTACAAAATTTTCCCCTTTATCCCAATTCCCGCCTCTTGTTGGGCAGCATAATTCTACGTAAACTTGAATACATAGTTCCACTGGACAGTGTGAAACTAGGTATACTCAAAAGTCTCAAACACAGTTCCATAGTGGAACATAAGCTTAGAATAGCATACTAATTTAAAATATAAACAATTACAGTACATCTCTCCTTACGATTATAACTTTTATATATCTTTTATGCTTAAAAAAGGCACATATTTTATTAAATTAAATTTTCCATGGGGAATCTGCGTTTAATATGAACCCAAAATGCTATTTGATGCCGTTTCATTGGTAATGAAGTGCTATCTAGAAATGTGATTTAAGTTTGGCAAGGGAGAAAGTAAATAATTACTTGGAAGTCAAACGTGTGAATTCAAAAAATTCATTCCCTGTGCAAAAGATCCTTGATGAGTGTACTGCAAATTGATACACCGAAAACAAATCAAGAAAAACAGAAGCGACAAAAACCAATTAGGGAAGATTCCATTGTAAGAACTGAAACTATAATACAAAAAACTGTTTTCCCACCTGTGCGTTTGGAACAAGCTGCGATCCAACTGCATCTTTCTTGCCCGATCCATCTCCACCCCTCGCAGAACCCTTTGTATCACCCTAAAGAAAAAGATACCACTACATCAGCTATTTTACCACTTACTACATATCTCCATAAATCATAGTACTATAGTAGTTAGCTTTGAAGTGAATTTAGTAATAAGTGTCAGAAATAAATCTGGTACCTCTAACTGCATTGATCAGTATCCACGTACGCATCCAACAGCAAAGCAGATGACAGAGCAGATCGAGTTAGAAAACAGCAGATAGATTACAAAACAAAGACAAGCAATCAATTTACGGAACAATTTTCTTCTCTGAACATTCAAGTTTATGTTCCTTGCATAATAATTAAATATACTTTAGTAGTTTGATGTTTAGAACCAATCACTAGTAACTTACACCTTACAAGCATAAAAATGAATCAATTTGTAGTAAATACGAGCATGTATTTAGTACACCTAATGAATCTAGGAAAATTTATAACTGCAAACTCATTTGGAAAGTTATTAAAATAGGCAAGGGACACTAAATTCAAAAAATATAGACCGAATCAGCAATGATTTAATCTTACTATAACATGAAGCAAAAAAGTGACAAAATTATATAAAAGCCAACTTCTTTGCAATCATAGTAAGAGAAGATGAAGGAGATCTTGAACTAGAAAATGATTTACCTCTCTGTACCGCGACAGGTAAGCCTTGAGGGGATCAATATAATCTTCAAAACCAAGTGTAGCCATTGCCCATAGCAAATCATCACCATTAATAGTCTTCCTCTTCTCTTTCTGACACTTATCACTCGCCCTACTCATCAATTTACAATAAACAGAAAAAAAAAGGGTTCAGTCTCCACTAAACTATCGTCTATCCAGTAAACACGGCTTCACTAAAACACAAAATCTCTATTATCCAGTTAGATATCCCAAGGCTGTTATCTGTTCGGCTAAAATGTTCTTAAAAGGCGGTGTTTGGGTAAAACTGTTTTGAACAGCTTATGATTAAAATCATTTTTCACATAAGTTGTTTGGTTCCATCCCGAACTCAAAAGTAAAGTGCTTATTAGCTGTAGGGTTAATTGACTATAATAGTTCCCTACTTTCACTTTTCTTTTAATTAGAGTACTTTACTAATTTACAAACAATGTGGGTCACTAAAGTTTGTTTACTGTGTTGGGATAAGTCACTTCAATGATCAATAGTGACGGAAAAATGACGCCACTAGTACATTTCAAGCGACTTATGTAACATGATATATAAAGTTTAGTGACCTACATTGTATAAAAAGTTAAAGTTAGTACAGTACTCCTATTAGGATAAAAGTGAAAGTAGATAATTAACAAAGTTAATTAACCTTTAGAGTTACGGGTGTATTTGGCAAAATTAGTTGGAGGTGGAGCTGGATAATGGAGCTTATATTATAAGCCAAAAGCTAGAGTTTGGCAACCATGGTTTCCGACCTTTTGGCCTACTAATCTACGGGATTTGAGCCCACCGCCACACAGACTCAAACCGGGTAAAGCCCTCCCTTTTCAGAAGGTTGGTTTGCACCCATCAGGAATTGAACTTGAGACCAACTCACACATCTTAGAATGATAGTCACAAGTCCTTTTGCCACTAGGCCACCCCTGAGTGGTTAGCCAAAAGCTAGAGTTTTTATTTACATAAAGGTGTTTGGCGAATTAGTTGTAGCTAGAGCTTATTATTGTAAAATTCATCCATAATATTTTGATGGGTAATGTAAATAATTTATCTGAATACAAGCTCTTCTCATTTCTAAAAGCTCATTTCCATTATCTTGAGCTTATGGAAGCTTATAGCATATAAAAGCTTCCATAAGCTTGTTTGCCAAACAAAGCCTATTTTATAATCTAGCTTAACTTAAAAGCTCAAACCCTTATAAGCCCCTATCCAAACACAGCCGTAGTGTAACGTAACTGATAAGTAGCTTAAATAACGCCTAGTTACTAACTGAAAATGCACCGTTGTTACCGTGTATGACATATTACATAAAAAGCTCAAAGTAATGTAAAGTGAATTCAGGATATGATACGTACTCGCTAGTGACGAAACTGATGAACTCAGAAACACATTCCTGAACAGTATCTTTAGCATCTTTAGCAATCTTACCATTAGCAGGCAAACCTTTCTTCATAATCCTACTAATATTCGCAATCGGAAGGAACCTATCTTGCTCCCTTATATTCGAATGCGGACTCTGCTCACCTCCACTCTCATGGCTCCCCCCTGCCGGACTCCCAGGCACATCCGCCATATAACCCTAACACAATTCATTAACCAACAACATTATTAATAAAAATCACTAACAATTAAGGGGTCTTTGTTTAAGCTTATTTGTGGGCTTACGAGCTTATTTAATTTCGCCTTATATTTCATAAGCCCCAAATTTCCCAAATTACCGTAAAGGGTGTTTGTTTAAGCTTATTTGTGGGCTTATGAGCTTATTTGATTTCGGCTTATATTTCATAAGCCTCAATTTTCGGGCTTATTTCGAGACTTAGGAGCTTATATAATAAGTTTATTGTATCACAATAAACTTATTAAATAAGTCTCAAAATAAGGCGGAAAATTGGGGCTTATGAAATATAAGGTGTAATCAAATAAGCTCATAAGCCCACAAATAAGCTGGAAACAAACACCCCTTAAGAGGGGAGATTTGTGAAATTTGGGGGGTTTAAATATAAATATTTAATTTACCTGTAGAGGGAAAAAAAGAAGAGAAAGGTGAAATTGGCGGGAAGAATAGGGATTGGAGATCGGACGTTGGAGAAGGGAGATCTGATTTTGTAGTGTTTCAGATTTGATTTTGGGAGAGCTTTGGTTTGATGGATCTTTATTGGTGTGTTTCTGCTTTTATTCAATCTCCACCCTTCATTTCATTCTTTTAACTATTACTGTACTATTAACTACTCTAGTACTACAATTTTTTACTGTTACTAACATTTTGGTACATGATGTTTGGAAAAATTAAATGAAAAAAATTATTTGTTCATTTTTAGACATAAATGACAATAATAATTTTTTTTTCTATTTTAATTTTGTAAATTTTTTTGTTTGATTATTATTTCACTTCAGATTTTTTTTTCATTTTTAGACATAAATGACAATAATAATTTTTTTTTTCTATTTTAATTTTGTAAATTTTTTTGTTTGATTATTATTTCACTTCAGATTAAGGGTGAGCATCGGTTTGGGACCGGACCGACAAGACCGAATTAAGGCAAAAACCCGGACCGAGACCGAGACCAAATGTGGTCGGTCCGGTCCAATTAGGCAAGATTTTGACAAGTTTTTTCGGTTTATTGGTCGGTCCGGACCGGACCGAGGACCGAATTAGGCAAAAAGCCTAGACCGAGGATCGGACCGAATGTGGTCGGTCCGGTCCGGTCGGTTTTGTCGGTCGGTCCGGTCCATCCGGTCCATTTGCTCACCCCTACTTCAGATATATGTCTTATTTAGTATTTAGCAGACATGATTTACAAACGAGACCTAAAATATTTGAAAAGCAAATACTAACCTTAGACATGAATTATTCTCCGTGTACTTGTTTAATATTTATCTATACTATTTTATAATATATTTAAGACATTCTCAAAATGCAAGACTTAAATTTTAAGCAACACACTTATTAATAATGAAAAATAAAGTTACATCCGAAAAATTAACTATTTTAAATTCGTAAACATGTAACACCCTTCCAATAAATACCTAATAAATATTATTTTAAAACACATCTACAATAAAAAAAATATATGTTATTATACACTAGCAGGGTACCCGCGCGATGCGGCGACGGGTACCCTGTGACTATATTTTGTGGCGAGCAAATATTGTTCGATTACATTTTTTTTATTTTTTATAACAATTACCATACAAATGAATAATAAGTTAAATTAAAATAAATTTAAGCAATAATAGTTATATATCATTTTTTACAATTTTCTAGTAATATTAGCTCTAGATATGTTATACATTAAATTTGTTTTTTAATATTATGTTTTATTTGACCAAAGTGTTCACGTTTCACAAAAATATTTAAAAAGCTTATACACACGATACCAAAACAAGAAAAATAATGATCCAAATAAACTAGCCACCTATTAAAAAAAGACTTGTACAATAAAAATGTATCAGCTTATTACGTTTTCAAATAAATCTAAAAAAAATAACATTATAAATATATTATCAATAATTACACAATAAATCATTACTTTTTGCGTGAAAATAAATAGCTCAAGTCATTAATGCATCATCTTATATTAGTTGATCACTATCACTCTTTGTAACCTTTCGTAACCCATTATTAACCAAAAAATTTGGTTATTGCACATCAATCCCATTTCACAGCCATATTAGTCCAAAATTTCGGATTGTATAGTCCAACTATAATCCAACAAGTTATAAAGCCCATCACTTGATGAAATCATAATTTTTTTAGGGTTATATAAATACCTCCATAGCCCTAATCTACCACCTTATTTCATTCACAGTCAAAATACGTCCCTATATCTCAAAAAAAACATAATCATCTATGTTCTATCCCATTTCACTTCAAAAACTGAAACACATGTCACACTTATCCACATACACGCAAGTATAAAACCACACAGATTCATCTTTATTAACGTATGACATTCATCGATCTTGTGGTTGCAGTGGCGGCGACTCGGTCAGCGCAGGGGCGAGCGGTCCGGTCAACCGACCACTGTGCCGAGCCTAATGACTTTATTTTTAAGTACTTGGCTTAGTAGCTTGATTAGCTTGTACATTATGGTTAAACGATTGTATATTTTGGTGAATGGGTGAATTAATTAGTGTATTAATTATATGTGTTGCATAGATTGTTGACCTTAAAATCATTGTGCTTTATATACTTGTGCTTTGTGTTTTAAGGGGGGTGGCAACCTTGCCACACCATAATTCAACATAATGCAAATTTAACCAATAAAATGTTGCCAACACATTTCATGATTAACCATACCTCACCTTCATTTTTTAGTGGCAACCATACCTCACCTAAAACAATAAATGCCAACGGTCGAATTTTGAAAAGCAACAAGCCATGCCGAATCGGTAATCCATACCGAAATGCATGCCGAATTGGCCATGCCGTTGAGGTGGTTTTCCATGATGCCGAATGTCCATACCGAATAGATTGCCACCCCCCTAAATGATTGTAATATTGGGTGTAGGGGTGTTTTTAATATTATTTAATGTATAATTGTAAGGATTTTGGTCTGAATTTCGTTCTGTGCTAATTTTTGTTGTACACTATGCTTTGGTTGTTGTAACTATAAAAATTGCTTGCTTTAAAGTGTTGTAAACCATGCATCATTTTTTGTACATCTGAATTTTTTGGAGAGAGAGTCATTCCTTCATTATAAGTAGGATAGATATAGATAATGTACAAACTAATAAAACATGCAAAGCTTGATACTATTTATATGAAAACAAGTTGATGGTAGATATGGTTTTAAAAACCAGACTGGACCGACGGGATCAATTGGTTTTAACCCGGAATCGGAGTTACCACCGGTTCGGGTAGCTAATAAAAGTTGTTGAAAACGAATCTGAGAGGATCGTCGGAACCGGTAAAAATGGATTAATCGAGCCGGATCAGGATTATTTTTTCTTGTTCTTCTCAAGTTAATCAGCTCATCATTTTTATTTTGTTGGTGCCTGAACTTTAATCATATGATATACGCCGCCAAAACATGCGAGTACCCTGCTAGTTATCACTTTATAAGCCAACTATTTTTAGTTTTATTGCTTGGCTATATTTGTCAAACCTGCGGAGTGTAAATGATTTGAAAACTAGTCAATAACAACAAACGCTTCCTTTGTTATCTTTTCATGTATGAGCATTTAAACAAAATTTCAAAGTTAAAAGCTTGTCGTTAAGGGCGGATCTAGGGGGATCTTGGGGTTAACGGAAACTTGATGGATGGTTCTCACCTATTGTAAATGTTCACTAAAAATCAAGATTTTTTGCGAAATGAAACTGGTCCCAAAATTTTATATCATATAGTAGTAAATATATTTCTTGTTTAATTGGTGAAGGAAATATGTGTCTTATTAAAAAAATTTTGTTAGTTTTAATGAAATTGTACATTTCCGCATTTATATTTATTTTATACACGTCAAAAGAAAATTATACACCCGATGATTTGGAGTTTTGGGTCTGTCCTGCTTGCCGTCGTATAATCTTTATATTATAAACACCGAATGCTTCAAAAAGCTACTAGAAATACAGCTTGTATATATTACTTTTTAACATATTAAGCATTTAAGCCTTGGCAACGTTACAAAACTAGAAGGGTATAAGTAATAACTTTAAAATCTACCAAGATTTCACTCAAGTGTGTGGTGTTGCTATCGAAATTTACTACTTTCTATTTTAAGCCAACACGATACTGAAGACTCGCATCTATAAATGTTGAACACGAGGATGTTCACCCGCGCGTTGCTGCGGGGCATCTGTATACGATCGTATTGCACAATATCTTCCTATGATAAGCTGTTAAGGGAAGTTGGTGCTACAAAGCAGTTTTATGTACTACTGCTTTCAAACTCTATATGACAAAAACTAAAAACATCACCAACAATGATATATGGAGTATATGATATAAATGAATACCAGATTTCTGTGATAATATCAAATATATAAAACTATAATTCATACATAAACTCACTTATGCAAATCTATAACACTAACAAATAACTGTACTAAACTACAAATAATAAAACGTACAGTTCATGAATTTCATCAAACAATTAAGTTCATGAAATCCGAACACCCAATTGTAAAAGCATGTATGTTGAACAATAAATATTGATATCTAACAATCTTTAAGCTTTAACAGAATCACATACAAAATTACATACAGAAACATAAAACTCAATAAAATTTAACTTTAACAGAATCCCCAAAAAAAAACCCAAACGATAATACAAAAATTAAGGAAAAAAAAAAAAAAAAAAAAAAAAAACCTACTAGATGGATCTTGTTGATTAATTTTCTTTGCCGATTAATTTCCTTTGTCGATCCGTGAATTTTGTGCCGAATTAATTCGTTTCATGGATCGTTTTATAAGAAAGCTACATGTAGCATCATGGGGCTTGCAACATAATGAAAGATAAAATGGCTACAGCAGTGTTGGCTGCATTACCTATTGTCGTCTCCAGATCTGTCTCAACCTTCTTTCTTGCTTCGTCATATACCCTTCACATTTCCATCTTATTTGTCCTGTTAATCAAGGATTGAAGTATAGGCTTTAAAAGAAATTTGCTTCAATACAGCCATCTAGCCTAGCATTTTCTTGTAATCCAGTCATGAAGTCATCACGCTAACTTGTCGTGGTCAATGTTAAAAATCTGAAGAAAATCATAGTGTGTCGGGTAAAATGGGTAATTTTTAGAAAGAATAAACATAGAAAAATAAGTAGATTGATAAATGCTTACTTTTAGATAGGATAAGCATTTTAACTAAGCAATTCCAAACACGCCCTTATATACACCTAAAATGAAAGCATGAATGGGCTAAGGTTCGTCCATTTCGTGGCGGGGTGTTTGTGTACGGCTGCATACAAAAGAGGAAGTAACAAAGGTATGGTTTATAATCGATCTGTACAGGACAATCAAGTAGTAGTAAGTGGTTTATGTTGGTATTAAAAAATTGAATTAGTCAAAAATGAAAGGGGGCAGGAATTGAGACTCGAGGCATGGGCTCGTTAACATTCAAGCACCATAAGTTATGGTTTATAGAATCTGTTGTGTGACCTTACATACATATACAATACTAAAATTTTATGGTTCTCAAAACAAATGGTTATAAATTAACTCACAACTCAAATATTACCTTTCATCATAATACCAAGGTTATCACGACAAAGGAATTTAGTCACTCAATAAGTAACTGTGCAATATAAATTATTACTCAACACTTGGTGTGTTAAACACCTATTCTTCAATAAATATTAATCTATTACTAAGCTATACATATTCTAGTGTCTAGCTAAAGTGAACATGTATTTTACCTTCAATTTTGGAGACCAAGCCAAACATTTACGTGCACAAACGATAGGAACCCTTCAATTTTTGGAAACGGCAAACAGATTGCATCCTGAGAACAATTTCTGGGACCCGGAAAACATCAACACCAAATTTGTCAGATACTGAAACCGACTCCTTTCCAGAAAATTGGGGTTCGGAAACTAAAGACAATGACGATCATATATGGCGGAGATATACTATTAACAATACAGAAATATTGCAATTCCAGCCGTACCTCCCACATTGTTGTTTCCACCTATAAAATTTAACAAAAAAATATATAATTTAAAATAGCACAACCAAAGGATGTCACTAAACATTTGATTATCATTACTACATATATGTTTAACAACTATAGGATATGAGAAAGATCCATTCATGGATAAAAAAAACAAAACATGTCTGGTTCATATTTAAAATCACAGAAAGGAGTAATTGCTTCATTATGATTGCATATAAGTTGGAACTTAATTATAAAAGTAGGAAGCTTTGAAACTTCATGAGCGAAGTGGTGACATTAAACAGTGACTTGGGTTCAAAAGCAGTAAAATAACTTTAAAAATGTGTACATAATTAATTAAAGATGAGAATTAATACCCTTACTAATTAGAGGCGTAAAATGAAACAATATGCTTCCATTTCAGTTCATTACTAATGTTATTACATTAAACTTTTAACTATTGTTTTACCTAAGGGCGATTGTTGTAAGAACATGGAACAATATGCTTCCATTTCAGTTGCATTTTAACACCGATGTTCTATTTCACTTAACCGCACTTTCACGTACTCACCATTACTGAGTGGGCAAGCATTCGCGCCTCAACAGTAGGGTATTATAAAGGATTTACGCTAACATGAATCATTTTACTGGTGTTTGGGATCGGCTATATTTTTTCGATAAGAGAGAAAAAGAATTTACGCTAACATGAATTATTTTACTGCTAGTTGCATTTTAAACTGATTTTTTATGTTTATACTCCTCTCTGATAACCGTTAAACAAATTTTGTAATAAGATACAACTACCACTGTAGTACTATTGTGGCCCTAAATTATCACTTCCATGAATTACAAATATTAGTAACCTGATCATTGGCCCTCGGGACTTCTTAAAGGTACACATATGAAATGAACTTACCATTCATCCACATTGGATCGTCCACCCTTTTCTGACCACTGGATGCAGTAGTTACAACATGTGTTAGTTGCCTTGTTGAAGGCTGGCCAGTTACACAACCCGTCGATGAATCTGCAATGGACGAAATGGTGTCCACAAAGTGAGTACAACATATATCCAGGTATGAAAATCAACAGTTGTGAGGGTGTGATGAAGTTTAATGACGTTTCGTGAAAAGGAAAACACACGATAAGCAAACGACCACTTAATTGACGCACCTGTAGACCATGTTTATTGAAAATTTCTTTTGGTGGCAGCAATTGCAGTACGCGAACCTGTCCACATGGTCAACAATCAACATAAACAAAAAAAAAGTTATTGTACATTTAAAGTAAGGCCACAACATATAAGAATGAATGAAAAAATCAGGCAAAATTGTTCCACCAACAACAGCTGCTAAAGGCACATATATGAATTGAAGTTACCAGTCATACCTATTGGACCTCCCCTCCATTTCCGAATGGCAGGTGCATTTAGTCCATCATGCGTTGCAGCAACACGCGAAGACACTAACGTTGTCGATTTGTTTCTTTTTAACGGCCGGCCAGTTCCATGACACGTTGATGGGCCTGCAATATGAAAAATAAAATATGAAAGTACAGTTTTATAACCAATAATCAAAAGGACAGTAAGAAAAACACAAAATTCGCAAACTTTTACCTCATTCAAAATTATGGGTTGCAAGAATGAGACCGGCAGGACCGTTAGAAACCTCTTCCACAATAAATGAAGCACAACCACTGTAACAACCATATGTTTCTTTCTTCAGTGGTGACCATCCTTTAATCGATGCCTTTGTGTAGAATCCAAGATCTGGACTCAACTAGGGTATGAATAACATTGATTGAAACACAGCGGAATATAGAATAAGAACACAATCAACATTACCAATAAGGTTTTCTTTTATTGAATATAAAAGAAACTAATAATACTACTACTAACTACTACACGCTCTATGCGTTTGCTAGACTCTCATTGAAGAGACTATGAATGAAAAGGATAAATAAAACTAACGCCCTGCCTCCCTTTATATAATAGAAAGGCTAGGGTTTACATAAAAACCTAGCTTACTAATCAAGCTAGCTAATTATTTAATATTAAGTCCCTATTGTTTCTTCTTTCTTCATTCTTGCTTGTAGGTTTTGTAATATTCAAATCTCCAATTCCCAACAATCTTCCCCTATTTAATATTAAGTCCCTATTGTTTCTTCTTTCTTCATTCTTGCTTGTAGGTTTTGTAATATTCAAATCTCCAATTCCCAACAATCTTCCCCTATTTGATATTACAAAATAATCTGCATGAAGAAACAATGTCATCACCAATAATAAGCTGCACATCATAACTATTCTTCCCTTTTTTGTAATCTTCTAATAGGGGTCTTGTGCATCTCATAAACGCTTCCCCTCAAGTGATGCATGTAGATGGTTAACAAGCTTCCCCTTAAGAATAGACTAACCATCTCAGGAACCAGCTAATAATTAATAATAATACTAATAACTTTTTTTTTTTCATTTTTTTTTTCATTTTTTTTTAACTAATAACACAATCAGCAGGAACGAGCAGCAGTATCGAACAGCAGAATCAGCACAAAGTGTAAGAAGATGGTCAAGTATATTAACAATAAGCTTCCCCTTAAAAGTATACTTGCCATCTCTTGAATCCAGTAGGTTCCATGGAGTGATCACTGATGAAGAAAATCAAATATAACTGATTTGATGAAGAAGTGGAATCTCCCAAACTTGCATCTTATGTCTTGCACTATCCACGTGACGTCGAACTCATAAAATATGAGTAGTGAAAGCCTCTTGACAAACTCCTCATTGACTTAACCAATGAGACACTGAGCACAATAACGTAACTCCTTCAAGTGATAGCAAATGTACGCATTAAGCACAAGAAAAATAGATCATACCCCTTCACGAGAGTCGTCAAGTCTTCGTCACCATACAAACCAAGCAAGTTATCTTAAAAAGCTGCTGATCCGTTTAAGATATGATAAGAACACAATACTTGGGAAAATCAATTACAACATCAAATAAGCGATAATCAAATGTCTGCATCAAGTAATCTTCTCAATAAAATGATGACGGTTGATAACGTCGTCCTCCCTGACCGTTAGTAATCTCACATGACTAGTAGGAACCAAAACCTACCAAAAGAAAAAAAAAAATATACAACAAGCCAGCAGGAACCATAAAGAAGTCAGCAAGAACCATTAGTAGAAACCATCAGGAGAAACTGAATATCATCAGTAGGAACCAACCATGTACATCAGCAGAAACAAAATAGAGTATCAGCGGAAACCAAATAGTGAACAACCAGTAGTATCCATGTAGCACAGCAGAAACAATGCATAGCATTATAAAAACCTCAAACTAGCAGCAACAACATAAAATCCTTAAACCACCAATCAGATCAAATAACAGAATCAACTTGCGACAAATCAGCTCAGTATAGCCAATCACCATGTAATTCACCAAATATATTCCAATCACAATAACCAGCAGCATCAAGTCAAACAAGGAACACCACTGATCCACGTAAGACTAATTAAATTGACAACAGCAGCAACACGACACATCAATTCAGCAGTAGCAGCAATGAATAAATCACTCAGTAGCAGCAACGAATATTGAGTAGCCCAAATAAATGTCACTTATATCAAAATTATCCTATGCATGTGATATCCAGTCCACAATTAATCTCCAATAAATGCCATTGACCTCATGAATTAATTACCACCATCCCATTATAAAAATGTATACGAGGTAAATAATTGAGTACGAGGTTAGCAAGTTTTCTCCACACTTCGCATTTATTGTCACTGATCCATAATTAATTACTACCAATCACATCTTAGTCAATCGAGAACCATTAATTCATACAAGATAAACTTAATGAATTAATAAATCATTCTTCTAGCCTCTGACCATAAAATTCGACCAATGAAATAAAGAATGTTCAATCAATATAATAAACGAATCTTATACGATGGTACCTTATGATTGAACTAGTACGAGATCATCCTTTAATCAGCCAATCATGTTATATATTGTCGCCACTCAGAAACAGTAATCGATACAAGCAAAATAACGAGTACCTCTATCATAAAAGCTGCTCCTTCATCGAATTAAATCATCTTCAAAACTGCTCTTTTCGATAACCAGATCTGCTCTTCTTTTGAAACTGCTTCTTCAACAACTGCTCTTAACAACGAAAACCTTATAAACCCTAGATCGAGAGCCACGAGGCTCTGATACCACTTGTAGAATCCAAGATCTGGACTCAACTAGGGTATGAATAACATTGATTGAAACACAGCGGAATATAGAATAAGAACACAATCAACATTACCAATAAGGTTTTCTTTTATTGAATATAAAAGAAACTAATAATACTACTACTAACTACTACACGCTCTATGCGTTTGCTAGACTCTCATTGAAGAGACTATGAATGAAAAGGATAAATAAAACTAACGCCCTGCCTCCCTTTATATAATAGAAAGGCTAGGGTTTACATAAAAACCTAGCTTACTAATCAAGCTAGCTAATTATTTAATATTAAGTCCCTATTGTTTCTTCTTTCTTCATTCTTGCTTGTAGGTTTTGTAATATTCAAATCTCCAATTCCCAACACCTTGCCACAGCAGTCAATCATCCCAGACAACCATATATGTCTCTCTTCCACCATTACCGTCACTAATCACTCTTTATCTTTCCAGTTTAAGCACCCCCACCATTCCTCTCACCCCCACTCTCAACCTTTACAACATTCACAACTTTTTGCACACTTTGCACAAAACTATTGCGCTTTGCACACGTAAAGTTGCAGGTCCACGTAAAGCTATAAAACACAATTTTTTAACCCATACACCAGGTTAGAACTCACCACTAAGGATCTTAAATTTACATTTGCCGTTTATAGTAAAAAAAATAACAATAAATTTATAAAAAAAAAGGTTACTGGTGGCAGGAGCAGCAATTAGAGTTTACTTTTCGCCACTTGTTTCTCACCAACCTCAACCACCCACCTAGCATCAGCCCTTGTGTAGCTCAGGTGCGATGATCCTTTTCCGAACGAAAGTATGTGGTCACACCTGAAACGAAAACATTAGACCAATTCTATAAGAACATGTGATACCAAAACAATTATGCAAAATGAAAACAAAACATAACACATAAGACATTCCGCAAAATCTAATCTAAATAAACTAAATAATTAGTTGTTTCTACGTTATCAACTTTAATAAGACCTAATTGGCTTAAGCCAATAAGGTAATGGAAGCCAATAAGGTAATGGCGATAAGGGTCTAAAAAATCAGCTTGCAAGTTTTTTCCTAAAATCTCATAAGCCCAAAAGCGATTTCTAATCTTATGCTACTGAACCCATCTTGACAAAGGCTTTAACTACAACGGCAACAAACTAATGTGTGTACACTATCATCACAGCTGAAAAAAGTATTTTACTCAACTTCAGAATCAGGGTTGTGAACCGGTTCCTTATTATTGACAACACGGGTTTTGTCCTGCCTATTACCTGCATTCAGTAAAAACAAAAGGAAATGTAAATCCATAAGCACAAAATGTGGATATTGAAAATAATAAATTAGAAAAGAAATATACCTTCTGGAGTTTTTCTTCCAAGCTGGTAAAGAAGGTTTAATGTACACTAAAATTGGGCTCAGATTTGCATTTTCTTTGGGCAACATGGCGCACCCGCTATGGCTGCAACCATAGAACAACCCTGGTTACCAAGCCAAATTGCGGGAATGCGCTAGCCACAGTCATGAAATAGTTAATATGCAGAAAGTTCATCATTGCCCACACGTTCAAGATATCAGGCTTTCAAATATAGGCTCAGATAGGGCAACAATTAGGAAAGAATGGACGCACCCGTCATGGCTGCAACTCTAACAGGCTGCCGTGCCAAGATACGGGGAATCTCATTTTTAACATGACCCGTTAAAACTCATCATAGCCTCGAGATAGCAATCTAAATTAAATTGCAAAAAAGTATACATTGCATTCCATGCAAGATGGCCACATCTGCAAGCTTAATGCAGCTCAGCGTAACCAATAAATCGATAGAAACAATAAGCAGCCAATATTGTTGCCCACGGCTGCAAACATAGCTGTTTGCCGCGCCACCCACACGACGTACGACATGGCTGCAAACCAAGCGAGTTGCCCTGCCAAGATATGAGTCCACCCCCATGGCTGTAAACACATTACCATGATGCCCTGCCAAGATAGTGGTGGATAAGGCTAATCCAGCATTAGCTTCACTCATATCTAGCAGACAAACACCAGAAACCAAAACTACATTGGCAGTAAAGCCTACGCAAACCATGATTTTTGCAACCAAGACACTGCCAAACCCATACCTGGCAAAAATTATAAGTCAAATGTCATAGAATGCAAATAATTCACATAAAAATAAGCTAGTTAGCATTTTTTTTTATCACGAATCCAAACACCCCTATAGTATTATTACACAAAAGCTATTCAGAATCCTAACTTTAACCTAAACCATTTGCGAAAATCAGTTATATGATTACATCACTCAAAAGAAACAAAGAAAAAAATAACATACCAACAAAACTAATCTTTATACCCCAGAGACCAGTCAAGAACATTAGCAGTAACATGTTACAAAATTTACCATTAACAACAGTTATATAAGCGTAATTGATATAAGCTAATAAGTCTAAATTACATGACAATATCATTTCCACAACTAAACACATGGCTGCAATTTAATATTCATTCAAGACTTTCATCAAACGCTTAAATTCGAAAACCCCTGAAATTAAACACCTCATACTGCCAAAATAAATCAAAATCCTAACAATTAACCCAACAGAAACCCTAAATTTGAATACCCCTAAAATTAAACACAACTAAATCCAAACCCATCAAATTCCAACTTAATTAAACCCCAACTTGAATGCTCAATTTCAATACAACCAAAAACTAAGAAACAAAAAAACACCAACTAAATATCCGAAAATAAAAATTTAAAAGCTTTACTAACCACTTTGGTATGTGTATTTTCACATACCTTTTATCGACCAAAACCCGACCAAATTGACCAGAAACTAACCCATAAATGCCAAATACTTGTGTTTTTATGTTTTTGAATGTGCAGGCATGGATTTATAAGAAAAGGACGAAAAATCACGAGAAAATGACAAAACGAGCACGGGAATTGGAAAAGTGAGCAAAACGGAGCTTAGATGGGAAGCCGGAGCAAAATGGAGCATTACCGGATCGACTCGACACTATTTTGAAGAAAATAGAAGAAAAAGACAAAAAGACAAAGCCGAAGTCAATCCCGGGCAGTGTTCTAAAAGGCGCGCCAAGGCGCCGCCAAGGCGTCGCCAAGGCGCGAGGCGTGGCCTCGGCGCCACGAAATGGACCAAGGCGTGAGGTCTAGGCGTCGTGTGAAAAGGCGTGGAATAAGGCGCGAAAAGGCGTGCCAAGGCGCGCCTTATCGTATGGCGTGGCGCGATTTTTAGAAGGGGGTGATGTGGGCTTAAATTTTGGGCCTAGTAATTTCTAAACATAGTTCAAAATTTCACTTTATTTCTTATGCATATCACTTTTTGTAAGCTCGTCTTTTGTAAACTCCATGGCTTAAATACTTTTTGTAAAAATATACATGGGCTTAAATATTTTTTCGCCGCCTTAGTCACGCCGCAAAAAACGCCATGGCTTCGCCATGGCGCATAAGGCTTGAGGCGTGGCCTTGCCGCCACGCCACGCCTCACGCCATTTATAACATTGATCCCGGGTATGTGACATGGGGGGAGACATGGAAAACCTAACTAAAACCCATAACTTCCCAAATCACCCCTTATCCAAGACCAAATGACCAAAATACCCTCACCCGACACCTAAATTCCCAATTTACCCTATTATTCCGAAACTTAATGCAAAATCATTTTCAAAAACAAATCCGAAAACCTTTTTCCAAAAATCATTTTTCAAAATAAATCACCAAAACATTTTTGACAAAACCTTTTTAAGTATCTTACCTTATTATTATTATTAGTATATTTATTAGTATTATTAATATTTATTAGTATTATTTATGTAAATATTATTATTATCAAAAACTATTCTTATTATTATTAAAAAAAAAGGGTTTTGCAAAATCTGTTTTTAAAATTACTACTAAACTTAATCCTAATCCTTAAATCCAATCCACTAATACTACTAACCCATACTACCTAAACCTAAAACCTATTTACCTGTTACATCCATAAACCCACAACACCCCTCAGCCCATCACCAATACACCATAATCCAAACCTTACCAGGCCCTTCCATCACACAAACCCATTTCCTCTTAACCCTATACTCGTTTAACACTTCACCCTTTTTCTGCTAAACCCCTGTCTTTCCCTCCAAAACGCCAAAACATAGAGCACCCTTCTTTGTCCTCTCCCCCAGCTCACCACAAGCTTCCAAGCTTATCACATGTCTATGTCCTTCCCCTCCTCCACTCCACATCATCAATCCACCTCTCATTTGATCAAACGGCTCAAATTAACTCCTTTGAGGCCAAGATGAATCTATGGCTTAGAATGATTGCAAAGAAGCACAAATTGGAGCTCAAGGCTTGGCCCTCTCACAGAAGAAGCACACACAGAAAAGGACAAGGAAGGATGAGGACAAGACCACTAGAAACCCTAGCACTAGTAGTATATATAGTCTCATTGTAAGCCTTCATAAGGCAGTAGGGTCTAGTTTTTAATTTCAGTCTTATTTTAAGTTTTAGTTTTCTCTAAAAGCAGTGTACTCTTTAATTTTAATGAAAGTTTAAATTTAAGTTTTTTTATTCTTTAGTTTTCATTCCTGCCTCAATTTTTTTTACAAGCTTCTTATAACTTAAGCTCACAGAGCTTATGTGAGTCCTAAGTTTAGTATTTAGTTCAAGTTTTTCAAAGTTTCTTTCAGTTTCATTCTTTAATTAAAAAAAAACGGAAAAAAAAAAAAAAAAAAAAAAAAAAAAAAAAAAAAAAAAAAAAAAAAAAAAAAAAAAAAAAAAGGCCAAGAGAAAAAGACAAGTGAAGAGAAGAAGCAGTTGGAGCATTGTAATGGTTTAGAGCTTCGTGGGAAGCATTAGGATAGTTAGAAAGTGATTTGGAGAGTTAAACTCTTGCCTCTCTTTGTAAGTCCCGTTTTTTTTACATTTTGGTTGCTTTTCTTGATTATTACTGTTCCTGTGCTTGTTTGATTGCTTATTTCCTGTTTATTAGTGCTCTATATATGTATGTTGCTTTTGTTAATTAGTTTGTAGTTAGAAACATTAGTCTTAGTTAGTTAGTTTTAACTGTTTCATTTAGTTTTTTTTTTCTTTGCTTATTGTATTTGCTTATTTAAACTGATTATTAGTGGGTCCTCAGTGCTTATTTTATCATATTGTAACTTGTTTTCCATTTTCCAAAGCTAAATCCACAATCCCTTTTGAAAATCTCCAAAACAGTCCCCTAAGGGAGTGTTTGGAACAAGCCATTTTTTCGGCCAAAAATTTGTTTTGTGTTAAAATTCAGTTTACAATAGCTTTTAAATCAGTTTTGTTGGTAGTGCAAAGTAGAAAATTTCAATTTCAAGCAGTTTTAAGAGATTTTGGTTGTCTTTGCAAAAAAATTTGGTATTTAACTGTCATTAACTGGTACTTAGGACAAATCTTAGTATAGGGCATTTTAGGTTGTTAAAATAGGTGTATACTAGTTCATTGTGGTGCAACATAGCTGTCCATAACCTGCTCTTAGACTTTATTGGTCAAAAAACTCACCAATTGCCCCATTTTTACCCACTTTTGCTGTCAAAAAAAGGTCTCAACAGCCAGAAGTTTTTGATTTTTCATTCCTTCGTTATAAATCCTTTTTACCTGAAAATTGGTATGCAACTTATCTAGTAGCTTATCTAGTTAATGATATTTTTATTTTATTTTTAAGAATTTTTTATAACAGCTTTTTTGCAGCCCCAAAACCCCCTTCAGTCACTTTTTCTTGCAGCCATTTCTAGGATTAGCTTATTTTTGTGCTTTTTAGGACTCATAGACTGCTTATTCTTGTTCCTTTTAGCTTATTAGGTATCCCCATTTATGCCCTAGCTTTAGTTTCCTTTAGTCTAGCTTATTTCAGCCATAGAATAGCTTTTTAGTTTTCCAAATAATCCCTTTTTAGCTTGATAAGTAAACTGCTTAATCTTTGCCCTTTTAAACTGCTTATTTACGTAGAATCATGAAATGTGGTAGTTATGTAAAATGCTTATTGTTATGTTTTTAATAAGTTTGGATAAAAAAATTTGAAAAAAAAAATAGTTACAAAAATTTGCAAAACTGGGGACTCGAACCCCAGTCTCTACACTCACAGCACACACTCTATTCCATCTGCTCTAGGGCACTAGTTCCGTTAGATATTACTTTCCAGTGTTATTTATAGTATCTTTTGTGTTATTTGCTTATTAATATTAATCTCCTGATTAAACTTCTTTTCTAGCTTATTTTCATTTCTTTTTCCAAATTCATAATTTTTCTAGCTTAATATTAATCAGTAGAATTTATTAAAATTAGTTTTAAAAATATTTGATAACTTTTGCTATTTATTAGATTTAAATAGTTTAAAATAGTTTTTTTTATTGTTTTATAAAAAATAAAAAGACAAAAAAAAATATTTTTCTTTTTTAGATAATTTTTATTTAATATTTCACATTTTTTTAAAAAAATTTATTTTCATACCCGTAGGAGTAGTAATACCTTATATTTACTTTTTATTTTGCGCGTTTACGTTTATTTTTCGTTTTATTTACGTTTTTATGTTTTAATTACGTGTTTTACTTGCCTACGTGTTTATTTGTGATTTTATTATCATTAGTGTAATTCTCATCAACATCACTTTTACCCCTTATTCATTACACATTTTCAACACGATTATCGATTTTCCATTCACACCTTCACACGGAACGACTCGGGTTATCCGTATTTCCTTGGACTTATAATATACTATATATTGATTTTAACGAATCACACANACCTCATACTGCCAAAATAAATCAAAATCCTAACAATTAACCACAACAGAAACCCTAAATTTGAATACCCCTAAAATTAAACACAACTAAATCCAAACCCATCAAATTCCAACTTAATTAAACCCCAACTTGAATGCTCAATTTCAATACAACCAAAAACTAAGAAACAAAAAAACACCAACTAAATATCCGAAAATAAAATTTTAAAAGCTTTACTAACCACATCCTTGTGAAAAGCAAGAGACGTCAGAATCATATATAGATTATTACATACCTCTTCGAACCTGGAATCAAACACAAAACCATGAATAAAATCACAAACTTTTTATAAAAAAAATAACTGGAATTAAACCAAAAATGAAGAACCCTAGATTTCGGTAGGTGGAAATTACTTTGTGTGCGTGCTTTTGAAGAATCCAGAACAATATCAATCTATGTAAAGCAACCCAAAAAAATATGTGGCTAGAAGAAAGGGAGAACCTGTAGCTAGGAACATTTGGCAGCCAAAGAACCACAAATTGATTAAAATGGAAACAAATGGCAGTAATCTAGCCACATACAACAATAAAAAATGGATCCTTGTACCCAAACACATGACTCCTCTCACAAAACACTGTAGATCCATTAAAATATAATATTTTCCTGTAGCGCCTCTCACAAAAGCACTATAGCAGCCTTGCTTTGGATCGGGTAAACTTTCGCCGGTCGGGTATTTCCGCCGGACCTGGTTTCACCGGCCTCACTCACAAAGGGGGTGAAGTTGTGAGAGAGATAAGTGGGTTTATCATACGGGCCGGAATTTGAGTTTTTCGGGTATGGGCCTCCAAGAAAGAAAAATAGTACATCCACGGGAAATGTATTGTTTTATAATTCTGTAAGCTTTAACTTTTGACTTATTTTTATGAGCTTATACAAGCTTGTTATGATAACAAAAATATTGTTCTTCATAATCATTGTATATGATCATAACCATTGCGTATGACCATAGACGGATCCTACAAGCTTTTTTATACATTGAGTATGATCTTACGATCCCACATATTGTCCTACATTGCGTAGGATCATAGACCGATCCTACAAGCTTTTTGATAGTATGATGGTAAGATTGTATGATCTTACTATTTAACTCGCAATCTTGATAGCCTTGAGCAGGGGCGTAGCCAGGAATTCTTTTCAGGGGGGCCAAAAAATTTTAAAAGACACCCACATGTTAGAAAGGAACACAAAAGATTGCGGAGTATAATATATAACATGTAAAAAGGTTGCAACATATTTGTTTATTCAACGCTTTAGTTGCACACGAGTACACGACACTCGTCCGCATAACCAAAATCATCTAAAAATGAATTTGAACCAAAATTCTTAGACATAGGACTTAATATGGATTGAAGGATGAATGAGGGATTAAGTACATAAACTAATAGAGAGATATCTAATTTGTAGGTGGATCAAATGTTAATATATAATAGTAAATTGGCTTGGACTACAACACATATATTAACTATTAAGGCTTTTGTGGGTGGGCCATGGCCCACCTTACCCCCACATAGCTATGCCTCTGGCCTTGAGTTGGAAGATATGACCTTTATTAGGCTAGCCACTAAGGGCCGGAATAAATTCGGTCGTATGCATGCTCGACCGATTTCCAATTCGGTCATCCCTTTGTGGGAATTCGGTCGCCGGATGATAAATGTGAGAATCGGTTGTTTGAATGACCGATATTGACAAACACAAAACTCCAATTTACAAGTATAAAAAATATCTAGGACTAGTTCTAGCACCCATTTTGAGAAATAAACTCTGTCATTAATGGGCTGTATTCTAAGTAAAGCAAAAGCTATTAAGAAAGCAAAGGCAGTGATAATTTTAAAAAAGTTTATATTAAAAATGTTTTTTTTTTTTTTTTTTTTTTTTTTTTTTTTTTTTTTTTTTTTTTTTTTTTTTTTTTTTTTTTTTTTNTGTTTTTACAGATCTACTTGATTATTAGTTTTGCTGATGAATTTTACGTTTGTGTTTTTTGTAGGCATATCGTTTTTCCGTTCGCGGGTGCCAAGCTTCCTCCCAAACAACGCCTACTTTCCGAAGTATGTTCGTTTTTTAACTGTTAGTTATATCTATCTTAAATTATTTGATGTTGGAATCATTAGATGCGCTCCAAAGTAGAATATTGGTTTTCTTTTACGACATTTGACTCAGAACTTCTCTTTGTAATAATGCCTATCCGCTCACTAAAGATGATACATATTGCAGGTCATATTTTATAAGCAAGATTGGAATTCATTAACAAACCGTTGCTGGACTTAACCTTGGCGTGCCAGCCACGACTGGATTGGGGTTTAAAACGACATCATTTAAAGCTGGCCCAGTTTGTTTCTGGATGTGTCTCGAAGGTATTTCTCTCTGTTGCTTGCACTTAAATATTGACTGCATACTCATTCAGCAAAAAATTATGCGCGCCTGATTCATTATAGGAAAATTTTGCAAACAATCGTCGCAAACTCTCAAATCAATTTATTCGTTAAATCAAATCTTTGTAATAATTTTTTTTTCGTTGGTGGAAAGTAAGATTTAATTTGGTGTAGGGATGAACGGGTTAGATGAGTGGTTGTAGACCAAACTCCAAAGCCTGTATACTAGAAAGAGTGGTTCGATTTTTAATGCAACACCAAACATGTTTAGTATTTTAGCAGGTTCCCCTTGGGTGATCCTAAGCCAATCCTTGATAGATTTCACTATAAAAGGATGGGATAGCTTCCCTAGAAAACTACTTCTAAGTTATATTTAATCGACCCTTATGTTCGTGCTTCAACAGGTTCTAGGAGGTCTCTTTTTGCAGCAACTGAGCTTTATATAATGATTTGTTGATTCGGTTGTTTGTTAGTTAGGATTTATGAACTTGAACTATGTATAAGAATTTGTTGAATCGGTTATACACTTTGTTGATAATTATGCACTTAATATCTAGAAATGATTCCGTTTATTCGATCTATAAGAAATGGGGTCAGAATTAAAGCCGATATCTTGGACATGGACATAACGGAAAAGGTCTTTAAAGAAGCTCTAGCAAGAAATAGCAGCAGAAGCAAAAATGATGAATCGCAGGCTAATGATGAATGGATTGACAAGGAGACGGTGTTTGGGTGTTATAGCTATACATTATGCACTCTTTTTTTGTTTAGGTACCGAAAATATGTAATTACTTATATTCTATTCAAGGTTTCAGATGGTTACATATATTGTAAGAAAACAAAACCTGGGTCAAAACGGGCAATACAGTCGAACGCCATTATTGTGTATACATTACTCTTATTGCTACTATGTATCGAGTTTAAAAGGAATATTGTTATTACTACTATGTTATGATTTTTTTTATAAAAATCATCGTAAACCAAATACAACGGGAAAAAACCCGGCCAGGCCGCAACGCGGCCGGCCGCCGCCATACTTGTTTATATTAATGGCTAAACTTATCTTTTGGGCTTTAGGCTTAAGCATTACAAATACAAGTCTAACTCTAACACGCACATGTACAACAACCAAATCACGAATAAAATGAATGTCAAGCTCAATATGCTTCGTGCGTTGATGTTGCACGGGATTAGAAGACAAATAAACTGCACTAACATTATCACAATAGACAAGCGCAACACAAGACAACGATATGTGAAGCTCGTGTAAAAGATTACGCAGCCAACAAATCTCAGCAACAAAATTTGCAACACTCTGATACTCAGCCTTAGCACTTGAATGAGAAAGTGTAACCTGATATTTAGAGGGCCAGGAGAGAAGGTTATTACCAAGAAACACACAATAGTTAAGTAGACCGCCGAGTAGTAGGGCAACTAGCCCAATCAGCATCAGAATAGACAACCAAAAAAGATGTTGAAGCAGAAAACAACTGTAAACCATAACCCATAGTGCCTCAAACATAACATAAAATGCGCTTCAGAGCCGAAAATGAGGCTCCTGTGGATCATGCATAAATAAATACACTTGTTGGACCGCATAAGAAATATCAGGAGGAGTAAACATAAGATACTGAAAATCTCCTGCTAGAAGCAACTAGGTCACTATCAACATCCAACTTAGAATCAATGTTAACCGGAGTAGTACAAGGATTACAGTTGAGCATATACGCACGCTCAAGAACCTCATAAGCATATTTCTCCTTAGACAAGAACATCCCTGCAAAAGCACGAAAAGAAATCACGGGAAAATTATTAAACGGGCCAAGATCAGTCATATCTCCCATGACTTTCCAGACCAACCAACCCGGATCTGTCCTCGCAAGTCTCTGCATTTTGGAAGAAACTCCTGATGAAAGAAGCAATAACACGCTGTAACAGTGATGGAGAGGAGCATGCTTCGGGCCATAAAGAGAGCTATGTACAAGACAAACATGATCAGGATGTTGTATATCTCGAAAACCATGTAGTTGATGTATATAAACAGTCTCAGATAATATGTCCCATTATTTATACTGATGACTAAACATATCCCTGGGTTTGGGCTTAAGCAATATAAATACAAATACAAATCTAACTCTAATACAAGTCCATTAAAAAAATAAACAGAAGATGGCAACTTAGTTTTTGTTAACTAAAGTATCATTAGCGATTAGAAATTCATTACTAAATTGCTAATCTCTCAGTCCCAAATTAGATACTCACGTTTCCATTTTGAGATGATTTAGAACAAATTTTCATTTCACATTTTAATCAATCAAAAGAGAATTTAGTTGGTGTAGATAAAATCTAGTCGGTGAAGAGTATGGTTACTGAGAATTTTTTAAACTTTTTGCATTTCTAAAGTGGATATATATTTACGAAAGGAGAGAGTATACGTCAGCTAGTTGGTTGCACTTCTTGCTCACCCTCAGAAACGGCTATGCAATTACGGGTTTAATGCGGCTATGCAATTACGGGTTTATGGAGTGTTCTTTTGATCATGACAACATATAGATACAGAACTGATTAACGTACATAAGCATGATTTTAAAATAATCTGAACAACTTTTATATAGTAGAAGTAAGAAATATATTATAGATGGTTCATCTATAGCATCGAGTATCTAGAGTATTATTTTGTCCAGCAAAGTAATTTTTGCCCAAATAAAGCCAAATTTCATGTGAACATCTTATCAAATTATCTCTAGTCTTGTGTAACGTTATACATTTCTCGAGTCACCACCACTCATGTATGCTACGTTATCCTTCCCTTCTTTTTTCCCTATCCTTTCTCAAAACGTCACCGCAGCTTCGAGCTTCACCATTGGCCACACTAATTTTTACTCTAGCAAAATACCAAAAATCGCCAACCAATGCGCGCGAGTTTCTAGCACCCGGCTTTGGGCCAGGCGACAAATTAGATACGATGAAGATGATGATGAAAATGACCAAGAATATGGGCACAATGAAGAGATAGCAATGTTAGAATTCTATAGTCAAATTGCACAAGAAGCACTTTTGGTTAAAGCACTTGTGGATGACCAAGAAGTTGAAGTTCTCATCTTTAAGGTTGTCACTTTTTGGAGATGCACAATGCTATCCATGTTTTATGTCTAAAATTTATTTTTTGAACTATAACTATTATTATTGTATTAAAGTTTTGGTATCTGTTGTAGGGATTTTCATCTAGCTTGAGCTCGGGGACTCCTCCCGATCCAACAAGGAGTATTCTTCCGGCACGAGCAGTTATAAAATGCATTGATCGAGTTAAAGGCCCGTTTGATCCCTCTAATATCGAGTATATTGAGAAGGACTTAACTGTTGATGCTTTTAAAGAAGTTGTCGAAAAAATAAAAGCCATTCAATCTCATTCTACTTGAGTACCTAAAGTTATTTCTTATTCACCTGTGTAGTTACACATGTATGATTTGCAACGATTTATTGATGTTTAGCAAATTCAAGTTTGTTCATATACGTCTCACATCAAGGTTCAAAGTTTTGGCTAAATTGGGCCTCTATAATGTTGTGAAGAATATGAGTTGAGTTGATAGCTCACTATTGCACGTAAAATGTTCAGTTTGTTAATACAAGCTCAAAAAATAAATTATAAGGTTAATGTTTAGTTTTAAATCAAGGTTTAAAAATTTAAAAGCTAATGGTTCGTCTTGTCACGCTCATCTCAATGCTGACTATAAGTTTAATGAGGTACTTTTACTATTACAAATGGATTGAGATCTTTTCAAGTTCTGTGTATAATGATACCTTGTGTGGGCTTATATGTCGGACAGCGAGACTTGTTAATTTGCGATGCTAACAGTTTTATATAATTAGTCAATGAAATTGAAACTTTAATAACACACGGTGCCATAACATTGCACTGATGCCAACGTTGAGGTGGACAACGTCAATGTCTTGGCATGACACCGGCTTACGATGGTAAACGCCCACACTATAACGGGCGCTATACGGGTGGTGTGCGCCATAACGCTCGAAGAGCTTCTTCTTGGAAAAAAATGAACGTTGGCGATTCCAACGGATAGTTTCTTTATAATTTTTTTTTTTCCAATATTTAACGATTAACATCATATACTACCTTAAAACATAATCATCTTACATACAACTTAATTTTTCATTTTCATTTCACGAGAACGAGAAGGGATTCGATAAGGAAAAAAAATTTTAAAAATGAGAAGAATAAGGGTGTGTATGTTAAAAGTAGCAGTGGGCAATAGCAGTAGGCTGTGACCAGTAGCCACAGCTCACCGCTCACAGCGTCTTAAAGAAGCATTGAAAAAATGTGCATTCTTAAAAAGTAGCAAAGCTCACCGCTCCTTTACTAAACGACTACTAAAAATCAAAATGTTCATTCTTCACCGCTCACCGCTCCAACAAGCTCCACACTGCTCCATGTCAAACATACATTAAAAATGATTTCTAAGCACACATTTTAATTAAGAAAGAATTTTAAAATGAGAAGCATCTACTTTTATAGGTGCATCTGAAATGTGTTGTTGTAGTTTCTTCTCAGCATTCTCATTTTAATTTTTCTTTCTCATTTGATCATAACTCTCCATTTCACTTTAATTTCTTTATCATATTAATAAAAAGAGTTTTGTTAACATATACTTATGTTGGTCCCTTTTACCCAGTTAAGTTAACTATGAAGTTAATCTAACCGTGCATTATGGCATAATGATGTAATGAAGTTCTTTGATAAAACAAGATACAAGAGAAAAACGTAAATCAAAACACAAGGTAATTTTCAACATTTAATTCTTATTAGAAATGAATCAAAGAATTATACCCAAGTGTTTTGCGGAATAAACACTTGGGATTGAAATGACAAGTATGGTGTGTTTCTCCTCACTAAACTTAAGCTAAGCTTAAGTGACAACTAAGGTACAATCGAGCTATCTCGAGTACAAGTATGTTCTTTGGAGGAGAAAAGGGTTTGTGAATGTCTAAGCATTAATTGCACAAACTTAACCTTTTCTCCTCTTTATGATCCTATTTATACACAAGTATAATACATACTATTGTCCAATGGATTAAAGACTTCTAAAGATAAATCTTTAGAAGATCTTGTTCACTGTTGAAGGCAACCCATATTGGGTTAGAAGACAGATTAACCTTTTTAGGATTAGGTTGGATTGTAGCCAAATAAGGAAAGTTTGACTTATAAAGTGATAAAGCACTTTATTGGAACAGTTCAAACTTTCCCTCCCAATCCCGCCTATTCTTCAGTCTTCAGGTAGCTTTCTTCAGTCTTCATAGTTGGTGAGGAGACTTGGGGATTCAGTGAGCTATTGTCATCACTCACTGAATCCATCATCTTCTTCTTTGGCTTAGATGCCATTCACTGAGAGTCCGCCTCACTGAATGGAAAACCTTTCTTCGTTAGGCTTGTTCTAAACATCCTGAAGATGACTCACTGAATGACTGTTCACTCAGTGACTTGATTATGTTTAAGGGAATCCAACACTTAGGTTATTTTATGTTCAAATCCTAGTTAAGGAAAGCTTGGGTACTTTCAGTGACCCAACAGTCTCCCCCTATTTGGATATACAAATAGCCTAAGTGTTCTATGGATCAGTGTGAGTGAGCAAAGTGTCTTCTTCTCACACTGAACGTATCTAAGTAATATTAGGACACTGATTAAACAAAATCATTACTTCATTAATCATTATTACATTCCTAAAATTGACAAAAGATACAAAAGATAGGTGGTGTTGCAGATTTAGATGTTGAGCTTGTAGCCAAGAGCTTCAAGCTTGGTTCTCTTTGACTTCAGCAAGTTCTTCTCAGGATGTCCTTCAATCTTGGCTCTCAGGTCTTTGCAGAACCTTGCATTCTCAGCAGTCTTGATTGGAGAAGCCATCATGAAGTACATGAGCATAGCCTTTACCCCAGCATTATCAATGTCTGACCATCTCTGGAAGGAAGGATTGCCAAATTCATCAGTGAAGCACAGTCCTCTTTCAGGTTGTTCAAGGACATGGTTATTCACAAAGTTGACTCCTTCAGGAAGTTCTCTATTACAATCCAGGCCAGGAACCTTGATTTCAGGTTCAGTGTCAACTCTCTTCCTCTTCCTTTGAGTGGACTGAGATGAGGCACCCTGAATGGCTGCTGCTGAGGGTGGAAGTAAAGAAGGAATGCCCAGTTCAATGTGCTTCTTGGCCAAGTGCTCATAGCGAGTACTGAGAGATTTCATCAGCTTAGGGACCACTACATTATTCTTCTTCAAAATGAGTGGTCTCAACTCGTCAAGTTCAGTGATCCCAAAATCAGTAATCTTGAAGGGATCATGAACTTCAAAGTGTCGCTTGTCTGAACCTCTGAAGACACTGACAACAGCAGGGCTGGTATTTTGATGAATCTTGACATCAGTGATGGGATCAGGATTCAATCTCTGTGTCATGATCCAGGTATACCTGTCAATGTTCTTTTGCTTGACCTCAGCAACTCGTTTCAGTTTAGCCTCCTTCTTTTGCTTCAAGGCCAACAAGGCAGCATCCTGAGCTTGTTTGAACTTTTCACCCCCTTCCCTATTCTCCAAATCTTTAGGATTCAGCCCAAGAGATTTTCCTTCTTCATTGACAATCTCAATGAGAGTTTGCTTACTGATCCTTTCCTCTTCAGTTGCCAGTCTTATCCTTTCCTCTTTATCCAGATGAGCTTGGATATCAGCTTCAGTGAGATAGTAAATCACACCGTTGATTTCATAAGGGATCTTTTCATCAGGTTCAGGCCTTACATCTTTGGAAGCAGGAACAAGCTTCCTAGTTTGTTCAGGTTCTGTTGTAGTCATGATGCCTTTGCCCTTATCTAGCTGGCTGTTGAGAGGAAGTTGGTAGGATGAGATTGGAGATGCCTGAAGTATGCGCTCCCCCTCAGTGTGAGAAGGAGTTTGTCACAACCCACAATATCAGGTCATTTTCCCAAGTCTCGACATTTTTCTATTCACAGATTTCAATTCATCATTTCACGTAAACTAGGTTTACGGATATTCATTTGACGAAACCGGGTAGGTTAAGTCACATTATCATGAGACATCGTTCAATATACATTTCATAGACTAGGGTTAGTCTACAATTCATTATGACTTTATACGATAATATAAATTATATTTTCGACGACTATACATATTTTGAATACAATACGAGTGGTATAGATTATCAGTGCAAGTGCATACATGAGTTCATTTCATAATCTAAAGTAGATCATATTCATTCATATTAGGTTGCGGCTAGTGTTCACGTCTTGTTGCCTTGTCCATTACATATTCATTGTTTCATCACTACAGGTGAGTTTCATAGCACCCCTCTTTTAACCGTTTTATAAATGTTTTAGGGGAGATACATGCTCAATTACATGTTTTACTATATTTTTACAAGTACTTTAAACTTTTACATATTACTGTGAGTTCGTAGCCCCACTTTTCTCAAATACTTGTTTTTACTTTCACAAGAATTCTAAACTTTTGCCTATTATTGTGAGTTTCATAGCCCCTACTTTTATATGTTTTGAAATACTTTGGGGGAGATACATGCTCAACTATTTTCATTTACTTTCACAAGTACTCTAAACTTTTATGGATTATCGTGAGTTTCATAGCACCCCTCTTTTACCCGTTTCATAAATGTTTTAGGGGAGATACATGCTCAATTACATGTTTTATATTTTTACAAGTACTTTAAACTTTTACATATTACTGTGAGTTCGTAGCCCCACTTTTCTCAAATACTTGTTTTTACTTTCACAAGAATTCTAAACTTTTGCCTATTA
>LBNU01011018.1:471570-488797 GCA_014162995.1 Artemisia annua
TTTTTTTTTTTTTTTTTTTTTTTTTTTTTTTTTTTTTTTTTTTTTTTTTTTTTTTTTTTTTTTTTTTTTTTTTTTTTTTTTTTTCACCAAAACATTCCAAAATGTGGTAACACTAGAGGGAACATATTGCGTGATACATTGATGTCATCATGTTAATTAGTATATTGATCCGTAGGAGCCAATTACACTGCAAACCACTTATTTTAATCATACATTATTGCTTAACATATTATTGAAACTACAAACTTAGCTACATTTCCTTAATAGATATGCTTAGATCAGATGAATTTATATGTGAATTTGATTACATTCATCCAATAATATACAAGTGTATCATTCGTATATACTACGCGTCAACAAAATTTAGAGCTAGAAAACATTATAACAATTCATAACAAAACAATGTTTCCATCAAGATCAAATTACTAACAATATCCAAAACACTTGAAAGCCCATGGAGTGTATTGGAAGATAAATTTTTGGAGGAAATGATGATTGATAATAACGTTGTGGGACAAATATATTGACAAATTGCTAAGCATGAGAAGAGTAAAAAATACCTATAGCATATGGCACCATTTCCTCCTTATAAGCCCAACGGCTTATATACCCAACAGTCGTAGTGGTAACCTTTTAACAAAACACATAAAATACCTTGCTTAATACAAAAATACCTCATCAACACACAAAAAAATAAAAATAATAATAATAATAATAATAATAATAATAATAATAATAATAATAATACCTCACTAACCTTTCTTTTTCGTCATGGGCTTCACGCGTGAAGGGTTCCCTTCATGTGTTGTCTTCTTGCACCATAAAGCCCCGCCTTAATTCACGCGTGAAGGGTTCCCTTCACGTGTTGTCTTCTTGCACCATAACGCCCCGCCTTAATTGATGATGCTTTTNTTTTTTTTTTTTTTTTTTTTTTTTTTTTTTTTTTTTTTGTGAACGGCAAGTATGATATGATTAGATTGTCTTTGTCTTTTTTTATTATGTTGTTCCCTTGAATCATCTACCCAAGATCTTACCTTTTGAAAATTAAGATGCATTTTTCTTCAAGTGAGTTACATCTTACATGAATGATCGTTAAGTGGATTGATTCGAAAGTTGATGACATTCGCTAATGGTCATTTATCTAATTGGTTGGATAAACTCGATTGCTGCCCGTGGGTGCCCAAGCATCTTGTTAGCTCATTGTGAGGACCCTTAAGGGCAGGGAATACACAAGATTAGAATACAGGTCAGCCAATATGGGATTTTCAATTACTCGTAATTTTGTACCTACACATACATCCCATGTTAATGCAACTTGCTTTCACATTTCCATTGTTCCTGTACGTTTTAATGTTAAAATATTAATACATATTAGCATGCGTGCCGATATCTTAGCAATCATGCAAAAAGAATTATCGTACTAGCAGCACACTTTGTGAACATGACAAGACAAACTTGAATTTTGGATCGTTTAGAAAAATTTGTTAAACCAAACATTCCAGCATCTACAATACTATATCGTAATCGATCTCTTTAGTTGAAAGTCATCAATTGCGGTAATCAGCTACTTAATGAAATAGAACCAATTCACATTTTCCGTTAAACATTACTAACATAATTCATTTGTGATCGTTCATCTTTAGTGTAGAACAGGAACCAGTCCTGAGGTGACTTGCATGAGACGTGCAAACTCAAAGTAGTCAAGCCTTTTCCATGATTATCGGTTCGATGGTCATCAAGAAGATTAAAACAACCTATATATATAAATCAGCATATTGTCATTAAACATCTATCACTTGAAAAGAAAAAAATCAACTTATGATATCCCTTTAAAAAGCTTCTCATCTTGAAACCGGTACGTACTTTCCTCTTAATCCTTTATCTTATCAATTTAGGCCCATGTTCTCAATGATAATCATTAATCGAACATCTACGAGGAGATTTTCAATCAAGAGCCCAACTTATCCTCGTCAATAACCCATAACTTGATCAGAAATTACGTTGGTGAGCATGGAAATATAAGGCATATACCGCATCAATCATCTTCAAAGTTAATATATACGTTGAGTGCCAAACCACTATGTAACACCATTCCTCTAAACCACACAAGAACTTAACTTAATATTTCCTTGAGATGTAGCCGTGTTTGAGACTTTCCTGGATTTGGTGGTTAAATATCATTGAATTCTGATGTTATGGTCTCTTAAGAAAATAAGATAAAAATAATGTGAATTTCATGGGAATTACTGTAGTAGTTTAATACTTTAATCCTCCTTCTCCATGTAGAATTGTAAAAAGGAAATGAAGAAAAGAAGTAGATGCTAGTAATGGTGGGGTCGAAAATAAGAGATGGATATGGGGGCATTTTAGTAATTTGATAATAGCAAAAAACTAATTTTTAGTTATGACTAAGGAGATGATAAAAATAATGAGGTATAAATTTGTCTTGTAATATTTTCATTGTAGTCACAAAACAACAAGTTTAGTAGTAGGATAAGTAACAAGAAAGTCCGTTTATTAAAATACTAAATTTTCGAAAGTATGGTACCTAGCATGCATAAATAAATGCTAATAAAAAAGAAAAAAGAAAAAAAAAAAAAAAAAAAAAAAAAAAAANAAAAAAAAAAAAAAAAAAAAAAAAAAAAAAAAAAAAAAAAAAAAAAAAAAAAAAAAAAAAACTTGAATTTTGGATCATTTAGAAACATTTGTTAAACCAAACATTCGAGCAACTACAATACTATATCGTAATCGATCTCTTTAGTTGAAAGTCATCAATAGCGGTAATTTAGCTACTTAATGAAATTGAACCATTTCACAATTTTAGTTAAACACTAACATAATTCATTTGTGATCGTTCATCTTTAGTTTAGTGTAGAACAAGAACCAATCCTGAGTTGACCTGCATGAGTACGTGCAAACTCAAAGCAGTCAAGCCTTTTCAAGGATTATCGGTTCGATGGGTCATCAAGAAGATTAAAACAACCTATACATATAAATCTGCATATTCGCCATTAAACATCTCTCACTTGAAAAGAAAAACATCAACTTATGATATCCCTTTAAAAAGGTTCTCATCTTGAAACCGGTACGTACCTTCCTCTTAATGCTTTATCTTATCAATTTAGGCGCAATGTTCTCAATGATAATCAATAATCCAACATCGACAAGGGTATTATTAATCAAGAACCCAACTTATCCTCGTTACTTAATAACCCATAACTTAATCAGAAATTGCGTTGGTGAGCATGGAAATATAAGGCATATACCGCATCAATCATCTTCAAAGTTAATATACGTTGAGTGCCAAACCATTATGTAACACCATTCCTCTAAACCACACAAGAACTTAACTTAATATTTCCTTGAGATGTAGCCGTGTTTGAGACTTTCCTGGATTTGGTGTTTAAATATCACTGAATTCTGATGTTAATGGTTGTTTAAGAAAATAAGATAAATAATGTGAATTTCATGGGAATTACTGTAGTAGTTTAATCCTCGGTCTTCATGTAGAATTGTAAAAAGATGGTGGGGTCGAAAATAAGAGATGGATACGGGGGCATTTTAGTAATTTGATAATAGCAAAAAACTAATTTTTAGTTATGACTAACGAGATAATTAAAATAATGAGGTATAAATTTGTCTTGTAATATTTTCATTGTAGTCACAACAAAACAATAAGTTTAGTATAGTAGGATAAGTAATAAGAAAGTTCGTTTATTAAAATACTAAATTTTCGAAAGTATGGTACCTAGCATGCATAAATAAATGCTAAAAAAAAAAGAAAAAGAATAAAAAAAACCTTGATTAATTAACGACACAGAAATTTTTCGTACCCATAAAATACAAAAGAAGAGAAAACATAAACTACTATGTACCGTAAGCTAAAGGTCAAAAAACCTTGATTCACGACGTAGAAATTTTTTTCATACTCATAAAACAAAGAAGAAAAAAACATAAATTAGAAAGTATCGTCAAAATACCAAAACAAAAATTGCTTTAGTGTGGCCGAAATAATAAGTCATAGTGTCTATACATCTTTTATATAATAAAACAAAACCCCTATCGGGAATTTTTTATTTCAAAAAAATTGGAACCATACCTTATTTAGTAATAATTTTATTTAAAAAAAAGATTATTTTCTTATTAAGTAACATTTTATATTTATTCATAACACAAGTAGAAGATAAATACAAAAAATATAGATAAGATATTTAAAAATATATATATATTTTCTTATTAGGTAACATTTTATATTTATCCACAACAAAAGTAGAAGATAAATACAAAAAATATAGATAAGATGCAATTAACAATAGGATTAAATTTTTTAAATAATTATTTTAAAAAAAATTAAAAAAAAAAAAAAAAACAAAAAAACAAAAAAAACCGCGCGTGCGCGGACATTATAACTATTTTCATCGTACAATGACTCTTATTTTGATAATATTTGAAATCAATACTTTTTGCAATTTCACATTCAAAGTTTTAAACACATAAATGGTTTGCTTAGCTAACAATGTGGGATAAACTATCTTATTTATCTTTTGTTAAGTTTCATTCAAAACACTGTCCATTTTAGGCACATAATATCTCTATGAAACTACTACGGAGTATCATTGTGGTGTGCGTATAACTCAATGATTTGTCGCTAGTACAAAGCACGCAAGTTTGTAATTATTTTTATGTGTTCAAAAATAGTGGAAAACGTTATTTCACCAATAATTTTGCAACATGTTGTGCCACATGAGTGATACGTGTGATACGTGGATGTTATAAATTTTTGTTTGTTTTCCTTTCCATAACTTTGTAAAGAGGTATCGTAATTTGTATTTTGGTTTTGTTTTTAGTAACAAAATGTTGCAATTAAATAAAAATGACGAATAAAACAAAATGACTGTTGTAGGGAAATTATTCGTAACACAAAATAAACAAACATAAATTTCGACGAAGAATTGTAAATTATATAACCATATTTCGCCTATAAGGTCACAAAAATAACAGTGCAAGAATTTTTGTTTATCATGAACACAATTGTTATTTCTTCGACGTCGTTTTGTCTGCGACTTACATGCCATTACTTATGAAGACATCAAAAATTTGCTCGCTCACCAATGTGGCAAAGCCCAACAAAATCAATCCATTTTAGTATCATCAATTAAGCTCCATATCAAACATCTCACTTTCGGTCTTAATAAATGTTATCAAAGTAAGAGTCGATGTATGAGCTTAATAAATGATGTGGGTTGAGTTTTCCCACATTGATGAGCTACCAAAGTTTTGACTTTTGATGCGTTTATAACTAAGATTGTGGAGACTGATATTAGCTTTTCCTGTAGTATCATCATAATGGGAATGTGTTAACTATGTTGAGAAAACAAATTTGCAACTTTATCATACGTTTAACTGTTATGGGTTGTATTATTTTGATGTTACGAGGTTTTATTTTTTTTTTAAGTAAAAACATCTCATACGCTTTTTTTTTTTTTTTTTTTTTTTATAGAAAGGCAACAATATATTAGAACCCACAAAGCAAACAAAATACACCTCACCCCAATTAAACAAGCAAATTAAAAAGCGGAGGGACCCAAAAGTTCAAACTACAGAAAAACAACGGACCAAAATGTCCAAAACAAAACGAAAACCAAGACAACACTAGATGTCATACGTATTTTTTAAACAAAAACATATCAAATACAGGCTATAGGATAGTATTATTCTTTTTTTAAACTAAAACATCTCGTACACATGCTTTTGCAACTCTTTTATCCTAGACCAGTACCATTGGGCAGGGCCGTCCTATGAATTTATGAAATTTTTGAGTACCCTGGACGAAATTAAATAATGGGGCCTTTCGATAAGTAATGCTATATATAAAGTGTCACCATTTATGAGATATAATGCAATTAGTAAGCTAAACGTTCTAACATATTACTCATTTAAGATATTTTCTTATCTAAATACTTTTTTCTTTGTGAAAAATATGCCTACACATGCATATAATTATTAATGGGACAAATTTTGAGGCCTTTAAAATTTTGGGGCCCTATGCGGTCGCTCACCTTGCCCACCCTCAAAGTCGGCCCTGCCAATGGGCTCGTCGGTTGACACCGATGGCACCACCTCGTCGGTGGTGCGTCGGTTTAGTGTTCTTCAGTTTGGCGACGAGCAAGGGTCAAGGTGGTGCGGGTTTATTTATTTTTTTTTTTTTATTTTTTTTTTTTTTCCTAAGGTATATTTGTGTAGTGACACAGAAAGAGACACACAACCATTGGCAAAGGTGTGTCAGTTTGTGCGTCGGTTTAAAAAGTGGCGATGTGGCGATGAATTAGTTCAACTAACACACAAAATAACACGTCACAGACTCACAGTTATGAATGGTCTTATTATACATTTCTTATTTCAACTGTTTTATGGGATGGTATTATTTTTTCTCAATAACATCATAATACACACGATTTTGCAACTCTTTCCTTATGGCTTACACTTCTTATTTTGGCAATATTATGGAATAATAGTGCCTTTTTAAAAGGAAAATCGATCTCACTCAAAGGCTTTTGCATTGTGTTTCCTAGAAATAAAAAAGTTGCATTTTTTTTTTGTGGATGCATGTCACTAGCTTCTACGGATAGTGTACCCGGAGCTCTTATAGCTAACAAAATTCTTATTTCAGCGACGTTAAAAGAAACATCTCATACACACGCCTTTGCAACTCGTTCTTTATAGCTAACGTTTTCTTATATCTTGTATGATGAGAGAAACAATGTCAGTTAACAAGCGCTTGTATTTCCATAAGTTATACATGAGACTTCTCCTTTTTTGATCGGATCTTATATCTTGTATGATGCAAACCTCCATTTCTAGTCCAAAAATGCAATTCAACGAAAAAAAAAAAAAAAAAAAAGTGTATATTTCAATTATCTCGTCCAAAGACCGGCCTTCGGTTTCATCACCTCTCCAATGCTGCATAGGACAACGAAGTAGCTTGTTTACAATATCCTTAACTTCAACAACTTCCTTGAGATTATCCACATTATAAACGCGGGCTGTTTCAAGATCCGAGACNAGTGTATATTTCAATTATCTCGTCCAAAGACCGGCCTTCGGTTTCATCACCTCTCCAATGCTGCATAGGACAACGAAGTAGCTTGTTTACAATATCCTTAACTTCAACAACTTCCTTGAGATTATCCACATTATAAATGCGGGCCGTTTCAAGATCCGAGACGCATGATTCCACGTTTCTTGGAACTGATACATCAATAAACATAATTTTTGTTGGTCTATTACTCAGTGATTCAACTTGCTCTTTGGTGACTAATAAGGTTGATAGACTATCTCTACATCCTTAAACTCTTCACGTATAGCACACTTTATCTTCAGATCTATTCATAACAACTATTTTTCCACACCATTTCGCGATTAATTAAATGTTTGATCACAATTTTTCCCATTTTGCCTGCTTCAACAACAAACACATCTATAGAAGAATAGGAATGTTCTGGAAGCTTCATTTGTGCTAGTTCAACTGCAGCTGAACTGACCGAAACTGACCCTACAACATGCTTTACTTATCATTTCAACCTCATTTTGAGACCCCATAATATATCTATGGGCCCTATATCTAATATATCTCTAAGAAGATTTTATTGATGATACTCGATAATATGTTAACAAATGTCGGAAATCTATATTCATATGTGTTCGATGTTATTTCATAAAATTAACACTACATCGAAATAATCCATAGGTGTCCCCGGCACCCATGGGAACCCCCTAGCTCCGTCCCTCGCGACACGTCACCCCTTTAGTACCAGATTCAAGATAACCACAACAGCAACTACAACTATTCACTCAATGTCTATCACTTTATCAAGCATGTTGTCTTTTGTAGGTCATGAACAAAACACCTATTAAAAAGTTTAGCATGGGAAGATATTCCCTGTCCTTAAAAGGTGTTAACGCACTCCCCAAGATTCATGCAGACCCGCGTTGCATATTGTCAGCGAACAACTTCAACGCAAAGCTAATGGCGGTAGTAGAAAACCGATTGACAAGCGTAAAATGCAGCAAGCCCATGCTTATATATATTTTGTGTATGATGTGTATATTTTCTGTTAGTTGAATATAGTTGTAGATTACCCTATTTATTGACTTGAATTTGGTATCAATAGTGTAGTTCATGTTGATTACCCATGATCACATTATTAGCCTAAAAACTAAAGGGGCAATTCTACAAATGGCCCTTTAGTTTTTAGGCTAATAATGTCGCTCAGAGGTGTGGGTTTTTCTAGACCCACTTTTGTTGGTTTCTTCAAATGGCCCGAGCGATTAGCGACCTTAACAAAAATGCGACATGTTGCACCACAAAAAGTAGTGCCTAATCATTATGTGTAATGCAAAAGTAGGGCTCCTTTTGAGCTACTTATCACTAGCGACTTTTAAAAGTTTGAGCGACTTCTAATAAAATTATTTTAATTTTTTTCCCCTTCCCAACACTTACCATCACCACCACCCTCTACCACCACACAACCATCATCACCACCTTCCACCACCACACATATTATTAAATTGGTTAGTGGGTTTTGTTGATACATCTATGCTTAACATGTTTCAAACAAACAATCATACCCAGAAACGTGATTGAATGATTTTCGAATTATAAGTGCTTATAGGTCGATTTGGGTTTTGCCATGAATGATTGTTTGAGTTCAATTAACCATAGGGGTTTCGTTTAGATGGATTAGTAGAACACTCGCTCTAAATTAATTGAACTAACATGAAATACTGATTGATCTTTGAATTTTAGGGTTCTTGATTCGAATTTGGGTATTTTTTTATTATGATTGCTTGAATCATAATAAAAAATACTCAAATTCGAACCAAGAACCCTAAAATTCGAAGATCAATCAGCATTTCATGTTAGTTCAATTAATTTAGAGCGAGTGTTCTACTAATCCATCTAAACAAAACCCCTATGGTTAATTGATCTCAAACAATCATTCATGACAAAACCCAAATCGACCTATAAGCACGTATAATTCGAAAATCATTCAATCACGTTTCTGGGTATGATTGTTTGTTAGAAACATGTTAAACATAGATGTATTAACAAAACCCACTAACCAATTTAATAATATGTGTGGTGGTAGAGGTTGGTAGTGGTGGTGGAGGGTGGTGATGATGGTTGTGTGGTGGTAGAGGGTGGTGGTGATGGTAAGTGTTGGGGAAGGGGAAAAAAAATAAAATAATTTTATTTTAAGTCGCTCAAAATTTTAAAAGTCGATAGTCGATCGGGCCATTTGAAGAAACCAACCAAAGTGGATCTAGAAAAACCCACACCTTTGAGCGACTGGGCCACTCTCAAATTTAGCCCAAATTTAAAATCTTGAAAAATTCAAATTACAATGTTGCTTACCATGTCACCCCGCTAACTAGTTTACCAAGTCGATTAATCATACAAATACAATATGAAAGTTTGTTGTTTTCGTTACTTGCAACGCAACCTATAAGTGTTCTACAGCTAGTAGTTGCATTAACTTCTTTTACATCATATCGTGCTTCACATGCATTTTAAACTTAGGAAAACCGCCCAAGTTTAACATTATTTTCACACTTTTAAAAAGCGTGAAAATTTTTATTACTCATGTCTTCTAAAAATTATTTTATTTTATTATTTATTTATTTTTTGATGTCCTAAAATAATAGTCCACTTCTTGTGTTCGTTTTGGGTCATTTTTAATGAGTTCTTATGTGAAAGTGGGTTAGAGTAGGCAAGATCACTGATCACAAGTGTGTTAATTTTCCTATCAGTTTCACGCCTCATGTTTAGATTTCTTGGTTACCTTACGTGTATTTCAGTGTTTCCGAAATGAGAGAAAAACTTGTTTGTTTAAAAGTTTAGGATTAAATAATGGGCATGACACTCATTTACATTGTACTATTTCAAAAACGATTCATGTCACTGGGTTTTTCACTGTTTTAGGGGTTCATCTACAGATTCACTCTATATCTCTCTTCGTAAAACAATAAATTTCAATTTTAATTCTCCCACTAACTATTGAAAATAATATTTTTAATTAAATATAATTCTCTCTCTTATCACGTTTTCTTTCGTATTAATAAGATATCCAAGTCCTAAACCAAACGCACCCTAAGTAATTGTAGGCTCAGGTTCTCAAGATTAAGATAGTTTTTCATTTGTCAAGCAAGTATGCTTTTGATTTCTTTCTTCAAGTGCAGTTGTATGGATCCTTTGGGATTCAAATCAAAATTATGCTCCTTTTGCTAAAAAAAAAAGCAAATTTTTTAGAAATGTATCATACTTGACACCATTTGTTTTTTGGGTAGCGAACAAAATTATTTTCTTATACGAGTAATTTTCTTTCAAATTCGTCATTCTTAAGGTACTTTGTGACATTTTTGCCCTTCATGAAGGGAAAAAAAAAATCCTATTAGCTGAGAGGGGCAAAAATGTCACAAAGTTTTGCAAAATACCTCAAAAAGGCCAAATTTGAAAGAAAAATACCCACATAAGCAAAAAAAAAAAAAAAAAAAAAAAAAAAAAAAAAAAAAAAAAAAAAAAAAAAAAATTGTTCGCTACCTAGAAAAACAAATGATGGCAAGTATGGTACCTTTTTAAAACATTTGCCCAAAAAAAAATATAGAAAAACTTGAATTTCAGAGAATAATATACAGCTTTCAGTGAATCATTACTGTTACACTCATCTATCCTCAACAGTAGTCTCTCAAATGGGTATCCATAAATTATAAAACTTTCCACAAAATGATCCATCACCAAATGTAGTAATGAAAATATGAATCAGATAACCTCCCACTAAGCAGGCTTACACCTGGGACTTCTCCATTTTTGATCGGATCTTATCTTCTATGATGGAAACCTCCATCTCTAGTCCAAAAATGCGATTCAATGAATGCATATTTTCAATTATCTGGTCCAAAGACCGGCCTTCGGTTTCATCACATCTCAAATGCTGCATAGGACCATGAAGTAGCTTGTTTACAATACCCTTACACAATTCATGTATAGCTTTCCGGTTCTTTTTAGATAACTCGGGGCCCATTTTTGCTAAACACTTTTCCATTTCGCTTGTCATGATTCTTTCAGCATACGCTCTAAGCTTCTTGATTGTAGGCACAGTTTCTAAAGAATCTTTCCAAGCTTCAAATTCTCTCACTTCATCTGTTATAATTATTTGAGCATCTTCCGCCTTGCGTAAACGGTCTTTTTTGTTAGCCTCCACAACTTCCTTGAGATCATCCACGTTATAAACACGGGCTGTTTCAAGATCCGAAACACACGATTCCACGTTTCTTGGAACTGATATATCTATAAACATCCTTTGTGTTGGTCTATTACCAAGTGTCTCAACTTGTTCTTTGGTGAATAATAAGGTTTCAGAGGCTGTGCATGTAAATACCACATCTGAATTTGAAGCACACAATGTTAAATCTGAGAAGGGTTGATAGACTATCTCAACATCCTTAAACTCTTCACGTATAGCGGACACTCTATCTTCAGTTCTATTCACAACCACTATTTTTGTACACCCTTTTGCTATTAAATGTTTGATCACAAGTTTTCCCATTTTGCCCGCTCCAACAACCAACACATCTATGGAAGAATAGGAATGTTCTGGAAGTTTCATTTGTGCAAGTTCAACTGCAGCTGAACTGACTGAAACTGACCCTGAAGAGATATTAGTCTCGGTTCTGACCCGTTTACCTACTGTTATTGCGTGTTTGAATAGCCCGCTTATCTTCCTATCAAACCCCGGGACACCTTGTCCTACCTTTACAACATGCTTTACTTGAGACAGAATTTGACCTTCACCAAGCACAATGGAATCCAGTCCTGAAGATACTTCAAAAAGGTGTTTTGTTGCTTCTTTTTCATAAAGCAAGAATTGATGTCGACGAATATCTGAAACAGAAACACCGCTAACCTGCATTTGGAATGTATATTCCAGAGTTTAATCATTTATGATTCCGTATATAAGATGAAGTGCATGTGTAATAGTAGGATCTGGTTTAGTACCTTTGACATCCATTCAGTAATTTCTTTAACACCACGATGTTGGGAGAGTGCTACAGCATATATCTCCATCCTGTTGCAAGTGCTAAGAACAGCGGCTTCTTCTATATGATTCAATCCACATAATTCAATAATTGCTTTAGGTAATTCTGCCTCTGGAATGGAAAGTTTCTCACGAATTTCAACTGGTGCTGTGTGAAAACTAAGCCCAACAACCACAAGACCGCTCTTTTCTTTAGTATATCCTACATCATGCAGAAAAAAAAAGTATGAATAACAGAACATATACATGTTTTTTAAATGGATATCGATTCACTGCAAAACTCTACATACCTATAAAAACAACTAATTCAGTTGAAAGAAAGTATAAATAATTCCCATGGACGATGAATTGATGTTATGCAAGCACGCCAAGCTAAGAGGTATTGCCTAGTGAATTACGAGGGGTTCATTGATGGTCAGACATTCTTTTTAACTNTTGATTGTAGGCACAGTTTCTAAAGAATCTTTCCAAGCTTCAAATTCTCTCACTTCATCTGTTATAATTATTTGAGCATCTTCCGCCTTGCGTAAACGGTCTTTTTTGTTAGCCTCCACAACTTCCTTGAGATCATCCACGTTATAAACACGGGCTGTTTCAAGATCCGAAACACACGATTCCACGTTTCTTGGAACTGATATATCTATAAACATCCTTTGTGTTGGTCTATTACCAAGTGTCTCAACTTGTTCTTTGGTGAATAATAAGGTTTCAGAGGCTGTGCATGTAAATACCACATCTGAATTTGAAGCACACAATGTTAAATCTGAGAAGGGTTGATAGACTATCTCAACATCCTTAAACTCTTCACGTATAGCGGACACTCTATCTTCAGTTCTATTCACAACCACTATTTTTGTACACCCTTTTGCTATTAAATGTTTGATCACAAGTTTTCCCATTTTGCCCGCTCCAACAACCAACACATCTATGGAAGAATAGGAATGTTCTGGAAGTTTCATTTGTGCAAGTTCAACTGCAGCTGAACTGACTGAAACTGACCCTGAAGAGATATTAGTCTCGGTTCTGACCCGTTTACCTACTGTTATTGCGTGTTTGAATAGCCCGCTTATCTTCCTATCAAACCCCGGGACACCTTGTCCTACCTTTACAACATGCTTTACTTGAGACAGAATTTGACCTTCACCAAGCACAATGGAATCCAGTCCTGAAGATACTTCAAAAAGGTGTTTTGTTGCTTCTTTTTCATAAAGCAAGAATTGATGTCGACGAATATCTGAAACAGAAACACCGCTAACCTGCATTTGGAATGTATATTCCAGAGTTTAATCATTTATGATTCCGTATATAAGATGAAGTGCATGTGTGATAGTAGGATCTGGTTTAGTACCTTTGACATCCATTCAGTAATTTCTTTAACACCACGATGTTGGGAGAGTGCTACAGCATATATCTCCATCCTGTTGCAAGTGCTAAGAACAGCGGCTTCTTCTATATGATTCAATCCACATAATTCAATAATTGCTTTAGGTAATTCTGCCTCTGGAATGGAAAGTTTCTCACGAATTTCAACTGGTGCTGTGTGAAAACTAAGCCCAACAACCACAAGACCGCTCTTTTCTTTAGTATATCCTACATCATGCAGAAAAAAAAAGTATGAATAACAGAACATATACATGTTTTTTAAATGGATATCGATTCACTGCAAAACTCTACATACCTATAAAAACAACTAATTCAGTTGAAAGAAAGTATAAATAATTCCCATGGACGATGAATTGATGTTATGCAAGCACGCCAAGCTAAGAGGTATTGCCTAGTGAATTACGAGGGGTTCATTGATGGTCAGACATTCTTTTTAACTCCATTAGGGTGTGTTTTCCCCTATCTTTGTAAAGAAACTTTGGTTTTCGAAAAGGTCATTATACTTGTATGATATCAATTTAACTAGGAGCATCTACTGATTAAACATTTATAGTGAAGTTCCAAAATTTTGTGTCTTCAAATTAGTTTTTCCTTACACACATATAGCAGGTAAAAACTATAACAGATAAAAAGAAGAGTCATCTAAAAAACCAATAACAGATGCTTTAATAAAATGATTCCCAACCAAAAGCTCTTCACAAATTCTTAACTTGGCATAAAAGAAAAGCAACAAACAAATAACTTAATTCGACAAACCTTAGGCTTTCAGTTTGATATAGACTTTTCAGTTTTTTTAAATAAAGTGACTACCAAATATGAAACGAATCAATTAGCTAGCTACCTAATCCATCACCTAAACGTTAACAGCAGCTTATTTCACCCTAATGTAAACTATTCATTTTGAAATCACTAGATGATCATCAAATTAAAAGAAGCGATATGTGACTATTTAGATGGTGCTTGGAATTGCTTCCTTATTCTGAAGCAGGTAAGCAATTTGGAGTGTTTGGGAAACGCTTTAGCTTGTCAGAAAAATAAGCACATGTTTACTTTAGTTAAAGTTAACTATTTAACACACCAACAATCTCACTTTCGTTGGTTAGCTGAGGACATAACCCGGGGCGGACCTAGGGGGGTTCCCGGAAACAAATGGATGTTTTTCGCTTAGTGTAAATTTTCGTTAAAAATCCCAATTTCTTGGAAAACCTGGTCTCGAAATTTCATGCCACACAAATACATGCAATGTTTAGTTAGAAATACATGTCGTCTTAATTTTGTGCCACACAAATAACTATCTCACGGATACCGCTAATAAAATCTATACAACTTATATACAAAGTGTAATAAAAATAAGAAAAGAAAAAAAGAAACTCACTTTCAGCAGCAGATGTCTTAAGAAGCTCAAGTGCCTTAACACTGGACGAATTCGATAGCGTTATAGATTGCGAATCCGAACCAACCTCACATCTAACATTATTCCCACATCTTAATCCTCCTCCTCTATTATCACAACTCAACATGCCAAAACTAACCTGATTACAAATACTCACACGAAACCTTGATCCAACATTATTTCTCAAACAACAAGAAGATGAAGAACCAATCAAATTATTAGATTGAATATTAATCATTTTTTGATAAATCAATTGAAACTTATTTTTTTGATAAATCCTGTGAATTGTGGGGTGAAAAGAGATTAAATGACTAGCTGAAGTGGTTGTATTGTGGCATCTTTGGAAAAACCAAACATTGGAATTGGATCTTTTTTTTTTTTTATTATTTTATGAAGGTTTTAAGAACAACAAGGTCGTTGAGTTGTGTGGATCCCACACGCATGTTTTGTCAGAAGGGTTTAGACTTTTGTGAATGTGATTGTTTTGACTTTTTCTAGAGGGTTGACTATTTCCATTGTGGGTCAAAATTATGCAAGGTTTGGTTACCTCTAACTCTTAAAAAAAATTATTTTTTATTACTCTTTTACTTTTATAATTTTTTTATATTATAAACTGCGAGGTAAACAGAAAATGACAGAAAATATAAAGTTTGATAACGCTTGATAAGTTAAAAGAGTAAATCACAAAAATATGGTGCAAAAAACTATAAAAACTACTAGTTATAATACCCCGCACGCGCGGGTTTTTTAAAAATTTTTGAATGATATTTATTTTATTAAAAAAAATATTTAATCTTTAAATTTTTTGTTGAATTACCTACATAAAGTAGAAGATAAAAAACAAAAGATAACAAGATATAAGAGCAATAATGATATGATTGAACTTTTAAATTATTATCTTGAATAATAAAAAATTATAATAAAAATCTAATAAATAATGTTACTAAAAAAGGTATGGTTCCATTTTTTGAACTGAAAAATTCCAATAGGGTTTTGTTTATTATATAGAAAAATTTATCCTATTAATTAAAAAAAAAAAATAATCTCAACATTTACAAACAAAAATAGTAAAAGTAAAAAAACGAAAAAAAAAACATAAAAACTTATTTGGCAATAAACATAAATATAGTATAGGAATAAAAACACAAATATGCTCATGAATATCATCCCTACAATGAATTCAAATGAAAAATTAGAATATCAATGGTACTTGCTAAAAGATTTTTCTTTTTATATAGTGATAAGATTTACAGAACAAGACTTTGTAGGTAATATGTATATCATGCATTCGTATTATATCGATGTTAGATGCGTTCTATAACTTTTATTGGATATTTTTACCAATTCTTTGTATCCCAGTCTTCGTAAATGATTACTTACCTCTAGACAGTATTTAAATTATACTCATGACATTAATCTTCATAATAGCCTGCACACGACGCATGATTTCATAAATTTTGAAATAATGTAATCTTTTATCTATTAAAAAACATAATAATTAATTCCTGTTTTTGATTTAGATTTTAGTTTGGATTTATACCGCATGAAGATGAGCTTGTACTATGTGTAACTATATATCCCGTCACACCGCATGACTACTTTTTGTTTACATTCCTTGAATAACTATTTTATTAAAAACCAAAATGTTGATCTTGTCTTGACTTCAATTTAATAAGCTAATGCGAGGACTTGATTAATGTATAATGGATTGAAATCATATCATTTTATTGAATAAATAAATTAGTCACGATGGTGCGAAGGTTTGTTTTTTTGTTTTTTGTTTTTTTTTTTTTGTTTTGTTTTTTTTTTAATTATTAGTACATAATGTAGCCAAACTGTAATTTTTGATAGACTTGAATAACTTATGTGGATTCCTTGATAATCAATTTACTTCGACATATTTAGATTATTAGATGAATTTAATTGTAAGGATATTAATTTTCTTGTACATATATACGTCATAAATCAGTTCACAACACATATTAGAAGTATTTATTTTTAAAAATAAAAGCTTATTTATAGAAACTACTGGCTAACGAACGGTTTTGACATAAACTTTGAAAACAAAATAAACGTAATTATTTTATTACTTTAACTTGTGTAGTTAAAAAAAACTGGGCTCGAAATGTCAATTGTCTATACATATTCTTTCTTACATGCCAAATTCAACAGAAGATGAACCATTGAAAAAAAATAAACGTCAATGAGTCAAATGCACTACTACATATTCACCAACAATACATCATAATTTTTGAATACATACATAATTACTAACTTTGTCTATATAAATGTAGTTACAAAACCAAACTTTGTTATAAAGACAAATTTAGTTAAACACAAAAAAATGTAAGGCATC